>VYXC01011669.1:687486-710876 GCA_013397175.1 Platysteira castanea | reverse complement strand
CATTCCAAGGGAGGCTCCTGCCTTCCTTAGTAGGCACCTGTCTTTCAAACCAAGACACCAACCATCTAAGGGGAAGAGAGGACAGTAGACTTCTTTAAAAGTAGAAAATTGAGACTGACTGCAGAAGCCTTCATTCTCACACCTTTTCCTTCTGAGAAGCAGAAGTTCAGGGGATCAGAAGTTCCTTTTTTACTGCTGTGTTTTGGGAAGAGCAAAAGTGTCTGGTCATGATGGTGGCAGGGAGCTGATTGCCCAGTTAAGTGAGAATAATTTGGTGTAAGGGCTATTATCCAAAAATCCTGTGTCTGAGAAAGTAAGTCTAGGGAGACTGAATTGAGACTAATGGTTGGGAATGCCTGGTAAATGTAGTGAATCAAGTACTTCAGTCTCCGAAATGTGCAAGTGGTGCCTGACCAAAGTGAATTGGTGAGTTTTAAATTGCTATTCTTCTTGTAAAACCTACAACTGTTGTTAAATTTTGTGGATTTTCACAGGTATTGACAATTTTAGGTGTATAGAGTACTTGTCCAGACTACAGTATGAGAAAGAAGGCAGAAAACTTTTAAAATGACTCAATAATTATTTTTTTAACCTTGTTGACATGGTGGTACTTCCAGCCCCATGGTGTTTCCTTCCGAGGTACTTCCCTCAGTAAGCTTTTGGATTGCAATGAAATCTCAGTTGGATTCAGAGAAGTGACATGCTTTAATAAGCTGTTAATATTATTTTTTTAGTACTGTTTTATGCCTAGTTTTCCAAGCTTTCATAAATTAAGTCATATCAACTGTTGATTCCCACCTGGTCTGGTTAGAGGTTGTGCCAAGTCAGATATCTGCTAGTTGATCAGGAAAATGGACAATTAAGGATACTGGTATCAGTTAAGGACTTAATTGCAAATTCAGCTGACCCCTGTAGCCACATAGCCTCTTCTTTTACTGTCCAACAAGATTTCAGCATCTGTTATAAATGGGTTTTGGTTTCTCCAAGAGAGCAACTTGAACACATATATTCCTACTGCAAGTTATGTCACATCCTTGCCTGGTTTTGTGCTTAGAACTAAGTGCATCATAGATATCTAAAATATGATCAGGAAAATAAGAGATACATTCCATATCCTCAGTTCAAAGTACAAAGTCCTGCACCTAGGGAGGAAAACCCTGGGCATTTGGGATATGGGCTGGGGGCTGGTAGGCTGGGAAAGAGCTTTGCTGAGAAGGCCTTGGGGTCCCTGGTGGGACACCAAGTTGAACATGAGCCAGAAATGGGCCCTTGTCACAAGAAATGCCAATAGTTTCCTGAGAAGCATTAGGCAAAGTCTTGCCATCAAGTCAAGGGAGGGGATCCTTACCCTCTGGAGTGCTCTGTCCACTTCTGGGCTCCCCTGTACAGGTGACACAGGGACACACTGAGAGCCCAGCAAGGGGCCACACAGGTGGTGATGCACGGGAGCATCGCTCCTGTGAGGGAAAGCTGAGAGAACTGGGGCTGCTCCGAGGGATCTGACTACTGCATATACATTCCTGAAGGGAGGGTGGCAAAGGTGAAGGAGCCAGGCTGTTCTCAGTGGTGCCCCAGCAACAGGACCAGTGGCAAAGGGGAAAAATCAAAGCAGGTGACTCTGTCTGTGTCAGATAACACTATTTCATGGTAAGATTGACTGAACCCTGGCACAGGTTT
Source organism: Platysteira castanea (assembly GCA_013397175.1). Classification (NCBI taxonomy): domain Eukaryota; kingdom Metazoa; phylum Chordata; class Aves; order Passeriformes; genus Platysteira; species Platysteira castanea. The sequence goes on along the minus strand of VYXC01011669.1, from coordinate 709,199 downwards.
CCCAGAGATCTGGTGGAATTGCCATCTCTGGAGATATTCAAAAGTCTGTGGACATAGTCCTGGGTAACCTCTCTAGGTGAATCTGAATGACCAGAGGCGTTGCACCAGATGACCTTCATGGGTCCCTTTCAACATCAGCCACTCTGATTCTGTGATACCATCTCTTAAAGAAAGTCACAGAATATATACAGAATTAGGCAGTTACAGCAATACAAGTTTGGACATCTCGAGGACATGGTAATGTCCCTAAGTATAAAAAATTCTTGTAAGTGTGTTGTTCTCTCATTGTTGCTGCTGCAAGGACTTGCTTAAGATTTATCATTTATTGTTGTACCTTAGAGCTTTATCTTATCTCTAGGTGTTAGAACTATGCATAGTTTTATATATCTCAAAATTCCAAATAAATATACAGGAAAGTAGCTCATATGACCACCTACTATGTGATGGTAAATTCATATGCTCATCCTGCTAGTAGAGAGGTATTTGGCATAGCGTTTGAGGAAAGGCAATTCTTTGATTTTCTGGTTATTCTGAACTTTTTTAGCAGAAATGAATATTCAATAAATATCTTTAAATGCCAGGTCATGAGAGAAATTTAGGAGGTTCCTCTTAAAAAAAGTTCTAATTTTGTGTGACTATCAGCTCTAAGATATCATCCTTTACTTGAATGGTAAAAGTTGCTTTATCACCTGAAGCTGTATTTCTGAAAATTCTCTGGAATTGCATTAACAGTGAAAACCACATATATTGCTATTCTGTTAGAGGTAGTGTATATGTGGTTCTGTTCAGATATTTGCAATAAGAAAATATATAAATATTGGTGAAATCACTGAATACTTTGTACACAATGCCTGGGAGCAAACTCTGCAGGAATAGAGATACAACTGAAGAGTATCAATTTCAATGTTTAAACTGAGGTTTGTGATGTCTGTACTGGATGTAGAAGGAGAAGTACAACCTAAGCAAGAAACTAAAAGAACAAGAATTAAAATGACACTGATGTGTCCCCTCCTAATTCTAATTATTGAATTTTTTAATTGTATAAAATACACTTTTCACTTACACAATGAGTTTATTCATGTTTTTTTGCTTGAAGGTATAGCATCTTACAATGGCAGAAAAGCATCTGATGAGCTGAAGGGAAGGCTGTTAGAGTCCATGTTGAGTAGATTAAAGTTTGCAGATATGCGAAGCAAAGAAGGATGATAGCCATGAAGGGCTGAGCTTTTTTTTTGCTATCTCACTTGTAACAGTCTTGATGCTAATGACCCACTCTGTACTGTCCATTCTTACTCAGTCGGGAACTCTTCAGGACCTCAGTGGGGGTCTGCCTCCATGACATCCACTTCTACCCTTTGCTTCTGATAGACTAACTAATTAAATTGAATTGTTTTGTTTTGAGACACCTTCTCATCCTATCTGCAGTAATTACTTTATCCCTGAGGTTGGAAGCTGTAGGCACTACAGTGCAGAGCTCAGGTGTATTTAATGAGTTGAGAGTAGTCAAAATATTGAGGATGTTATTCTGCAGCTGATGTCTGAAAAGCTCTTGCAGGTACTAAGTACCATTTAGTGTACTTAGAAGGGTAGAGTAGGCTGCAATTTCTGATGTCAGAAATAGAATTATATTTGTTTTTAAAGGTGTACCTTGAGATAATAAATTATATGCCATCATTTTGATCAAGAGATTACTGAAAACTTGAACACTTACAATTAATGAGGAAGGAAGGAAGGGAGGGAGGGAGGAAGGAAAGAAGGAAGGAAACATAAACTATCTGTGGATAACCTTCAAATAATCTGCTATCACAATCCACCTCACCAGTCAACTGTTATTTTGGTGCAGTGGTTTGCTATTTAGGAAAACTGCACTAACTTCTGCTTAGCACCTAAGGCCCTCGTTAGATGCACAGGGGTATGCGATCAGCTCGTATGCATCAGTATAGTTTCACATTTGAGGCATATTTTTGAGTAAGGGCTCTAACTCATATCCAGATACGTGCTTTCAAATATTACTGATAGATGTACATATTTGTACAACTTCACAGTTAGGATCTGTTTAGGCATTTTTCTGAACTGGGCCCTGGTTCCCCTCATCTGTATTCCTCCTTTTTACTAACTACCTATCAGATTTGTCCTAAGAAAGCAGCTAGCATCTTGGCAAAGGGATAGTGAAGAAGTGGTGGTAGGCAGAATGTTTTGGTGCTGAGAGATCCTATTAGATGGTAAGTCATTTAAGGCTTGCATGACTTCACTTCTGTGTAAAATAATATCAGCTGTTGGATACCACTGACAAATAGATCTAATGCTGCTGGCTGACAGTGGTGCACTGTCTCCCTTTCTTCGTTCTTCAATAACATGATTGATTGATTGATTTTTAGTGGAGGCTTATTAGGATGCATTCCTCTTTTAGATGGTTCTGAGACATGAGGGCAGGTTTAAGAATATTAGTATAATTCTACAATCTTACCCAGACATGAGGACTGTAGAAATTCAATGTAATTTGCTTTTTCTTTAACACAGTGGCCAGACCTAAGTTTTGCTATTATGTAATAGTAGAATTTACAACCTAGTGACCTAATCTACATCAAGCTTAAAGTATGAAATCAAATAATACACGTTTTTCTCTGTAATATTCTTTACAGTTGAAGTTTTCACACCATCTCAGTTTTAGATTTAATGGCTTAGCAAACTATAATATAACTAAAACCCATCTACTTTTTATTCAGAGTGCTTTATTACTAATATATTGGCTAAAATATTGTACAAGCAAGTGAATGGAAAATAAGTATTTTCATTGTGGTGCATTTCCTTCACCAAATAAATTCTGTTTTATTAGAGTCTTAGAAACATTAACTCATAAAATATAAGTAGACTGACAAAGTCAGTGAGTTTTTCAATACTCATATTTTCTCAAAGGTATGATTCTAAATATCTGGTAGTGGTACAAGCTCATATGAAAAAAATTACTTGTGTCTATTCAAGGCTTATTTAGCAGGCAATAATTATAACACTACTATTATAAATACTCTTCTGCCAATAAAAAAACCCCAGAACAACAGTTGAAATTATTTTCTATTATGACCATTATTAGTGCAGATCAATTCAGGATAGTGTGCTGAATATGGTAAATGTGTAGAAAAGCAAAAAGTGTATCTGTCCACTCACAATAATTTCCAGTTTACTAAGGTATATCAGCAGTCTTTACTGGTAACATGAAATAGATATTGGCAAGTAAACAACTCATATACACACACTGAATTTATATACCTAAAATAGTTCAGGATCTACAGCAGATCCCAGTCCACAGTACTGATTTTCCTGAATCCTATAGTTTGACATTCTTACTAATTATACCTGAATTGAAGTACAAGCCAAACTATTAGCTAAATAAATCTTTATTCTTCAATGGCTTTGGAAAAGATTATAATTAACTAGGTTAGATTTTCATGGTCATAAGTAAAGTTTTTCATTCAAAAGTAAAAAGAAATAAAATCTAAGATTACGTATTTCTAACATCCTTCATATTTCTGTGAGAAAGTTCTTTGATTATTTGCATTTATTTCAAAAGAACCTCTTTTAAAGACATTTGAAGCTCATATGTTGAAGGAAAGAATTACTAAAATATGATGGGAAACATATCTGGCTAAGGTGCAATATAGTTATATTAAGAAAAAAAGAATGCTGAAATAACCTAATAGGTATCTCTCTTTAGATCTTCAATTAAACAGTAAATGAACACTGCAAGTTTACTGTAGATATGAAAAATTTTGGCTCAATAAATCATGTGCTACAATGTCACTTAAAAAAAAAAGTGAGTGGACTAATAATTTGATAAATATTGGTATTTATATGTTATGTTCTTAGAGGAAATATCAGCTGTATAGAAGGTTACCAAGGAAATTCCTCAGTGATGGATAAACTAAATTTAGTCAACATTTTAATGAATTTCAAACAAAAAAAAAATAAGGAAATGTTAGTGAAAATTTCTGACAAAACCTTAGGCCTTAAAACTCCATAATACAATTAGATATCACATATAAAGAACAGATGACCTCAAGCATAAGGGGGGAAAAAAAAGAGAGAGAAGTCTCAGTGCTATAAAATGCAAGGTCACAAATTTAGGGATTGGTGATATTCCATTTAAGTTGAGGATCACTGGCCAGGAGTTGCAGAGAGGAGAAAAAACCCTTGTACTTCATAAAAACAGAGTAACTATGTCTCCATGATGATGCAAGAATAAAGAAGAAATGCTGGGTCCATAGTTACATCGGAGACTTCCAGAAGAAGAGAAGAGCTCGCACCAGAGTAAAGATACGTATCAAACTTTTCATAAATTCGAACTATATCAGGTTCAGAGAAGGACCAACAGAGGATTGGAGAAAATACTTTTCTATTTGTGATATTAGTGGATTCCTCTGGGTTAGGTGAGAAGAAGAAACTTTAGAGAGAATATAATCATTTGTGTCCATAAAAGTAGAGGGATCAGCTCAGATGGGTGTCACATTTTCCTATTCCTCGTATTGTCACATACATTAAAGTGAAATAGTAAGAACACGACATAAATGTCTTATTATTTAAAACATTAAGAAAGCTATCTTTTTCTTAAGATAAAAATTCAAGAAGTCATGTAATTCAGCTCAAAGTCAAAAATTCTTAAGTCTTTCAAAATTATTATTATTATTATTCAGATAAACCTATTCAGTCCTCAGGCATAATGCAATCTCCCATATGCTTAGATCAACAGAACCAAAGACAGATGCATGAAGAGTACTATTGCAGGAAAGACACAGCTTGGGCAATAGTAGCCTGCCTAAAGACAACTCATTCACAGAGGTGGACACAGTTTCTTCCATCTTCATCTTCCCACTGCAGTTGCTCCACAAACAGATGGAAGCTATTGTATTATAAAAGGCAACTCCAAATAATGAAAACTGCTTTTCCCAGAGGAGGATTAAGTGTTTCATCAAAGCATAACTTCCACCTGAGGAAACTGATTTTATATACACTTATCAGAATCTTAACAGTTAGCTGAAATTTAGACCAGCAAATGCCCACCACTGAGTAAACTTGTGTGACGTTTATTTTTCATTCTTGCTTGATGCAGCCGAGTCTTGGACCAGCATTTTGTTTTAGCTTGTTCTGGAAATATATCTGCTACCTTTTGAGCACAGATTATGTCACCCCTGCAAAAGTAAAAAAATTTGCTTTCACATCCCTTACAAATAAAAATCCAATTGGAATTCATTGCTTTCCATCTGAAATTCTGAATCATGGGACTAGATAGAGAATTTTTCTTACTGTTTATTACAAGTGTACTTGTTAGCTTAGACTTACAAAGACCTGTTCTGATCTTCCAGCCATATAACTGTTTAAGTCAGTTCTGAATTTGCAGTCATAATCTATCTGATAATCTCCCTCTCCAACTTCAAAGCAGACATTCAGAGAAGAAAGGATCTCTATTTTATAGTTTGTCACCTGTCTTTTGCAGGTGCTACTGTCCTCAGGCTGATATTTTGGAAACCAAACTTGCACGGTTTCAGTGAGACAGTGCTGCTCCAAGTACCTTTTAAACAACTTGGTGTTTATTTGATAAAATGCTGGGTTATTTCTTGCTGTTAAAAACTGTCTATAACAGATTAAGGAATCAAAATAAATCAAATTTTGTGAATACATGGCTTGTGAGTTTTCTTACACTCAGATGTGAGGGGACTGGAAAATCTTTTTTAATGCTTTAGTTTCCTTAATGAATTTGTGTCGTCCTAAAAGGTTCAAATCTATCCTCAAAGAATTTGACTTAATAATTCACAGTTATAGAAATAAAACTTTTTTTTTTCCAAAAATACTCTAACAGTTTCAAGCTAAGTTCTAAAACTGAGTCAGTTCTTTGACATCTGTGAAAAGACTCTCAGTGTATCATATAAAACATGTAAAAGGTCCTAAGGTAATTAACGGTATTCAATTGAATAGGTAAAGTCTGGGAAGTGGGAAGTGAAGAAACTTGAGTTAGCACTTTTTGCTTAGTTACCTTCATGGCATTGATTTGTGATTTATATGATGCTTCTAACTACATATGGAATTTGCAGATGAAATTCTAGAAATAAATGTCAATGCCAGAAATGTTAGCTCAAATAGACTTATGTGAAAAGTCTTGTTTTATCAAAAGTTTGAAATAGCTTGAATTATTCTCCTCTCAAGATTAAAATAACATCAGGATATTCCCTGAGTTTTCAGCCTCTATTTTCTACATATGACTGAGCCATGAAATCTCAGAGCAGATTTCCATATGTGTTCAGTTTCATAACGTGTTACATACTTTATTCCATTTTACTTCTTAAGCACTTCATTCAGTAATTCTGTAGGGAAGGGTATGTGAGAGAGAAATACCGTACTGGAAAGAGACAGTGATGTAACTTAGAAATATATTGTTCCCATACACTAATGGTTATCCTCTTTCTGCCTCCACTTTCAGCCTTTTTTTAAAAAGATATATTGTGGGGCTTAAGTTTGTGAATCACTTTTCTTCCACAGAGTCATCTCAGTGGATATCTTTTTGACTTGCCTAGTTGATTAGGAAAAGAACTGCACTAATGCTAGTCTCAGTCAGCTGATGTTTCTCTGTAGGGTTTAGAAATATGTAGATTTTATTATGGACTGATGGCTTCAGCCCTTCAACCTGTTCTGGGAAGACATTCCATCAGCAAGAGCTATAAATAATCCAGTGCAAAATTAAAGTAGTGTTGCCCTCAAGACTAAGGAGTTTTTTTACTATGTTTGAATAAGGTAATTAAAATCAAAGTTATTTGCAGTTTTACCTATGTACTTACAAATCTTGATTGACATCAGAAATCAAGGAAGTTTCATTCAACTTTAAGTCTTGGTTCTTAAACTTTAAATGTTAAAGTTCCTCTCACAAGGTATCGATATACTTGGCTATTGAGGAGAGGTATACAAATCTGCGTGCTAATCTGTAATGCGAGTACATTGCAGTGATAGCTTGTGTTTCTATGCATTTATTTAAGTTGAAAATCATTGCTTGGAATTGCAAGCCCAATGATTTGTCTAATTTATGTAAATACTACAAACATCCATTCGATTCTCTACAGTCAAGTCATAAGCAAGAATTGTAACATAAGCTGCTATGATCTGAGAATTTTTTTTCCCTTACTATTAAAAGATTAGCTGCAACTATGGCTAGAGTTTACTTTGTGAAACTTGATAACATCTTCATTTCTCAGGAGGACGTGTCTTAATTTGGTCAAAATTAATCTGTTTCATGAGCTGGAATCTGATGGGCCAAACTCAGAATGAAATAATTTGACTCTTGGAGGATTAATAGAAGAAACTCCGTAGAGCCTTAAGCAAAATACAAGCAAACAAAACTAACTGCATAGAAATTCCTCTGAAGAATTACAATAAGAAACTCTTCAGAAAGAGGTCATTAGGAGTGACAGATGCAAAATACATCTTCCAGCTTTACTCTAGATCTAGCACTTTTCAGTCATTTTTGTAAACACTAATAATATTCTTACATGACATACATCATTGTTATAAACTGTTTGTTGATTTGAAAAGGAATGCTCCCCCCAACAAAAAAAATTAAAAACCCAACAAAAAAAGCATGCATGAGGAACAGCATGAATAGCTGTGATTTCTATTGTATTTTTTTCATGAAAAAAATTAAACCACTTCTAAATTCTTGTGTGTCCAGTCCAATTTAGGATATTCTATAATAATATGATTCTAAATTCAATGTTTTGTATCAGTAAAAACATCCTATAATAAAATTACTTATATATTCTCTTAAAATTCCTTTCTCTTTATCTACAAGAACAAGAAAAAACAGGTAGAAATTCTACATACTAAGTTTCTGGCTCATATTCTTTTCTTTAGAAGGATATTTTTATTCACTTGAAAACTAGTGCATATATGCCCATTTCAACTTCTTTACTTCCTTGATTCTTCTTGTAAAAGAATGGCTCAGCTTTCAGCAGAATGCATGAGCAGATTGTTAATGTTTTTCTTTTATAACAGTGGTGTATTTTGAGAATTTTTCTTCCTTTTTGCTGTGGCAAACAAGAAAAATTCAGTAAATTTTAATTTTATTTTCTTTTTCAGTTTGGCAGAAAAAACTCGAAATCAATTACATGTATGGTCCTAATTAGCACAAAGTCTAGGGCAGAAGTAAAAGTATGTGATATCTAGATGAGATCATAAGGGAAATGCAGATACATAGGACTTCATATTTAATTTGTTTGAGTTTGCTGAATTGAAAGCCCACATATACTTTTTCTTAGACAGGTATATGCTATATGGATAATATTAGACAGGAGAGTGTTGCCACAGTAAGAAATCTAAGAAAAGAAAAGAAAAGAAAAGAAAAGAAAAGAAAAGAAAAGAAAAGAAAAGAAAAGAAAAGAAAAGAAAAGAAAAGAAAAGAAAAGAAAAGAAAAGAGAAGAAAAGAGAAGAAAAAGAGGAAATGCTGTTGCTTTAATAAGTCCTGTTCAGGGTCAAGCTGAACTTTTGTTCAAGCCATTTATATTGATTTTTTGTTCTTATAACTAGTCTGCTACTCAATAAACAGGAATAATGACTCTGGCAGAGTCCCATCTCACTTCACAACAGACTTTATGCCAGAATGCAGGCTTCCGTAAGTGAAGCTATGCAATATGAATGATTATTAATATTAACTCTGTTTCCCTTAATTCTAATGTAATATCTGTACTGAGAATTTATTTGAAAAGGAAAGGCAATGTATCAGCTACTGTGGGATCAAATATGCTAACGTTACAATTTAAGGACTAAGGTCACTATTTACCTGCACAGTACGTCTACATCTTTGAACAGAACCACTATGTTTGCAGTGGTATTGCTACTCCAGCTGCTAATTAACTAGAAGGCATCCTACCTGACATTATCCTTTAACAGGGTAAATAACCTGATGTCCACTGTGAGGGATTATGCTATTTGTACAAGTTTTTCTACCAGGTAGTTAGAAGTGCTGCTTTTTGCAGTGTTCACTGATCAGATATTTACCTAAGCATTAGCTAACTAAGAATGAACTTTGACCTCTATTTCCAAAATTAAACCTGCGAAGAAAAGGTAAAAAACCCATGTATCATGAGTACACATAAGAGGAGATTAATTTGCTTCCCATAAGCCCTGCTGCTTGGATGTGACTGAATATATTTTACCTTTCAAATTTGGGTCCAGGGAGGTTTCATGCTTCATTTGTTCCTAGAAGGAGGGGAAAATACACCCCCATGAATCTTACTTGAGGTGTCACTGAGCAAGAAAAAGCAGTTTGTGCAACATGCCAGTTGCTCTTTCTCTCAGAACATTCAATATATGTATAAAATTAAATTATATGTTTGGGGTTTTTACTGAAGAAGTAGGGACAAAATTAGTCATCTCTGAATCCCTGTCACACATTTTGGATTAGGGACATTTCTGTATCCAAGTCACTCGTTTTCGGATTACAACTTAAATTAAGGATCGTCAAGATAAAAACTGTTGATAGATGTTTTATTAATGTATCAATGATTTACTGACTTATTCCTAGTCAGCCTGGAAATAGTCCCTCCTTTGTCATCATTGTGAAAATTCTGTGATTCTAGATTCTGTGATCCTAAAGGGAACAATATGCAAAACTTTTCAAATGTATAGGACTTATTTTGCTAAACCCTTCAGATAATGCGGGAGGGGGAGGAACCAACAAAAAGCAAAGTGGTGACAAGTATTCTAAGTGCTGATCCTCGTGATGCCTGTCATCAGCTGCTGGTGTACATCAGGGGCTGGGTGAAGAGTGAGTTAATATGCCCCAATATACTGATCTCCACGTCTCTGTAAAACTTCAGAAATGACAAAAGGTATTCATTCAGTGACCAATTACCTAAGAATAGGGGAAAGACAGAAACTACCCTCCTTCTGGGAGTGTTAAAAGTTCTGTCTTTGCAACACCTTGTCAGAACAAGTGCAGGTTTTGAGATAAAATATTACTTTTAATAAACGATAGTTTAGAGAATGTCTTTTATACAATTTTCTGCTCAAAAAAAGCTTCTGGCAGATTCTTAAAAAATAAGAAGAGTGTTACCCAGTCTTCTTAATCTTATTAGTTACCCAGATATTCCTTACCTGTTAATGCTTTGTATTGTCAGAGAATCACCTCTCCGGTGGGCAAAGAGCTCGGATTAAATTAGGTGACACAATGAATACTATTCACACTTTTTAATTCTCTTTGATAGTGTGTGTTTCTTCCAAAGCTGCTGTCATTCTGGTTATTACGTCATTCATCCTTCACTGTATGTGTTTTGGACTGCAGAGAAACATGAGGGTGCTTAAGGAACCCGTGTTCTCTGCAAAACTCAGCTGCATACCGATTTTCATACACTTACTTGTATTTACTTTTATTGGGAAACTTGATGTGGGCACTGACAAGCTCAGTCAGAGAGAAATTTTCTAGCTCCCAGCCCTGTTTGTGAGAGACAGAGTTATTTTCTTACAGCATGGAGCTGAGAACCAAGAGAAATTTTGTAAACCATCTCATGAGTTTTTATAAACTATATTTTGCAGGTGGTGTTTTTGTACTTTTTTGTTTCAACTCGTTATTCTTAGGCATTGTTTTAACTGACCAGTGGTTATGAGAGGCATTCATCAAGTGAACCAATGACCTTCTGCTACTTGTACGGACCTTTATAAAGGCTGCTTTTTTCTTAATAAAAAACCCTTTTTCCCCGGTCTGGAGTACGCTGCTTTCTCGCCGTCCCTGAACTGAACAGTGACAACTTGAGCAGCATTTTTTGCAGTATTTGAGGTAGCACAGTAGGAGTGTGTCTTAGTTTAAAACAATTTGAAGGAGAAGGAGAACACTCTGCAATGAGTTGCCTCCCTCTCTAGGTTCAACCAATTCCTTTCCACTAATAAGGAATGAATACGAGTATATTTAAGTGAAAAAATAAATTTGCTAACAGCAGGACAGCAACAGTCAAGAATCAGCAAATAATCACCAGATACAAAGCTGCTAACTTTTGCAGAGCTTCTAGAACAAAGGGAGATCCAAAACACCAGGGACGCCCCAGCCAACATGGTGCTCTGCAGCCGAGCACATGGTTTGAAGGACAGAGGAAAGATGGTTTCAGTCTTCCCCCACTGCCACGCTCTCCTCATGTCCCCAACACCAGCTGACATTCTCTGGATCCAGGGGCTAGAGTTCACAGAGGGACTTCGGCCTTCTCGTGGCAGGGTATGGCAGGAGCAGTCGAGGCAAGGAGGCTGTGCTGCGGTGACTTGTGGTCTTCTCTCCTCAGCTATGTGCCTTGGCAAGCTGGATTGGCTTGATGGACTGTGGCCGCTTGCTCTCTGCCTAGGAGACAGGCAGGCACCTGTGGAATTCACCCCCAGGCAGTTCAAAACCACCGAGTGCAGTCTCTCTGCGACAAGAGTAAAAAAGCCAAAAGAGAACCCAAAAAGGAAAAAGCCTCTGCCTAAGGCAAAAAACCAAGAAGACGGCAAGGCATAAATTGCGAAGCAAAAGAGCAGGAACTGCCTGCTAGAGGAGACCTTAAAAGAGCTTTCAGTGCCACCCTGTCCCGACTTCCCAACTGCAGGGCCTTAAAGAGACTGTAACCATTTGGGGCATAGGTAGATATGGAATACAGTAACATTTTGGGTTACCCATGACAGAGTTTCAAAGTTGTGTACTTAAACCGTCAGAGAAACAGAGATCAACATTAGACATGATTTGTTACTGTGATATTGATGGGAAATGGCTTTTCTTTAGGAAACCAGCCATAATCAGTGTCAGCAGAAGTCATGTAGCTTAACACAGGCACTACACATTGTCAGTTCAACAATCAACAGCCATCAAGAGTGCCTAGCTTCCACTTTTAGTGCTGTCAGTAGTCATCCTCACCAGCTACTATTTTGAGGTCAGGGATAAGTGAAGTTTTCAACCTGCTGTGCTCTCTCAACACAAGTCAAGGCTGGCATGTGTTAGATGAACATTCATATATACTCTAGAATTAGTCAGATTTCTAAGACAGACTTCAGTTGATGTATTTATTTCCTTACATATGTACGCTCCCTGAAAACTTGAGTGGGTCAGCTGTACGGCATTGCTTGGGCTGCAGATTCACTGATTCTCTCCAGCTTGGCTTAGAATTTCCAGAATCCTATTGAGTCTACCCATATTAGAGTATCCTAGGTACAAGTTTTGTGATTGAAGGAAAACTGGGCAAGAATGCAACAGGTCTTGTGATGGCAGTCTGTAGATATATTCCTTTCATCAGATGAACATCACAAACTCTAGGTTACAGGCAGAACTTAGCGAGGCAGAGAGGGCAAGACTGACACACATTACTGTGACACACATGATCAAGACAATGTCCCTATCAGAAGAAAATGAGCACAATGTCTTTGCACAAAGGAGGTAAAATAGTGAAAAAACATCTGAGGTGACATTGTGTTCCAACAGCATTCAGAATTATGAAGGTTAGAAAGCAAACAGGAAATCCTTGTGAAGCCTGTTCATCAGTTCAATGTTGTCTGAGATTTTTTTACTCACTCCCCTCTTTTAGCATTTACCCCCTCTTTCTTGACTCACTGGAGCACATCCTACTGTCTCCCACCCACATGTCAGCTGTGGCAACTGAAGAGACAGTTGCCACAACATGGAGCCCTGTGTCTGCCTGTAGGAGCAGAAAGTAACACTTAGAGTGTCATTTGAGATGCCAGCATTCCGTCCTGCATTGCACAATTTCTTCTCTCACAAAAACTTCAAGGGGAATAACAAGCCTTGGTCCTCCCAGATACCACATTTTCGAATGACTGTAGAATATGGCTTCTGAAATTGTTTACTGTCAGTGATTGAAATTCAGACTGAATCTGAGTCTGGATCTGGTTCCCAGATCTGAATCTCCAATCTGAACCGTTTATTGAAAGGAACAAGCTGGTTTTATACACTTCCCTAAGACACAGCACTTCCCCACATGGTAACTCTCACCACACAACCCATCCCGTGCTGCCACATCAGCAATGCACCTTCTAAATGCCCTTCTATGGGGTGATCATGCACTGCTCCCCTGCCCGTCAGCTTCAGGCAGGCTCCTCTCTGTAGGGCTCTGCCGTGTGGCACCTCCTCCCTGCAGGGTCTGCGCTGCCATGTGCTCCTTTGTGCTGCCATGTGCTTATCTTTCTCCATAGTTTACTAAAGACTTACCTTTTTATTACTAGTAACTTTGCTTTATTATTCACTTCAGTCATGACATACAGTTGTGATAGGAAGTATCAATGACCTGCTCTAAAGGCAGGAAGAATATTTCTGCTCCAGTGCTAGTAGTTGTTAGTGCTGGAGGATAACCAGCTGCTGTACAGGCAGTATTTCTGGCATCCAAGGACAGAAGAGATGTCAAATAAGAAGGCTGACCTGCCACTATTTTATTAAGGAATATTAATTTGGCTTTCTTTATTTTTTTGTCCACAAGAATCCTTGTTAATAAGCCTTTAACACACTGCTAGGAATTTGTTTTCATCTGACCCTGCAAAGCTGTACCAGCAATCCTTAATAATATGATCTTCTGTGCATTCCCTGTGGGCTTTCCCCTAACAAGAAAGGCAGAGGTCTCACAGAGTTTGGAATACTGCTCATAGATTTTCTGTGACCTCTGGGTCAATGGTTGAAACTTGAAGAGATGGCTAGACTTCACAAGTGGTTGTTTGCTTACGAGCTTACTGCAGTTCCAGTAGTAAGAAGAAAAAAGATATTCATCATTACTGTTTCCAAACAACAGCATTACTTTATAGTGTAGCTTGCCAGTAGGAAATGCTTTCCAGTTTTGGAATCTGGAATAAATTCTAATTAATTATGTCTCCCAAAATCAAGTTAAGAAGAAACTAGATCATACCAGTGATTTTTTTTTCCCTTGGGGACATTACTTTCTCTATCAAGTCCGTGAAAATATAACTGTGTCAAGGGAAGTCTAACTATCACAACTTCTTACCCAGTAACTTATTAGTTATGGCTCTGTCCATACTACATTTGGCTTGAAATAGCCACTCTACAACTACTGTGTCTGGTGCAGAACTTGGATGCAAAATGAAGAATGGACAGTAGAGAAAGACCTCCCTCATCACAAAACAGTGCATTCATTAATTATATTAGTAATTACATTAGCCAGTGACAGCTTTTTTTCTGCGAAGTACACAGTTTTATATGATTTTCAAACTGTTGGTGGTTTTTTATCACAGTCTTTAATGGTAGCTATTTTTAAATCTGACATTCCTGATATCCAATACTTTTGGATGCTTACAAAAACTTCTCTATTCAAGGTGGATAAGCAAGCACAGATATCATGTGAGAGACTGTCAGGGTTTAAGGGTAAAGTGCACTTGTTTTTCATTCTTTGTTTCTAAGTCAAACAAGCTGTTTGTTTTTAGTGCCTCTGCAGATGTGCACTAGAAATATTATCTTGAAAATTTTATTTACATTTTGGATGTCCTGGAGGGAATGTAGGAAAAATAATGTCCAGCTTTTTCTAACTATTCACAAAAATACTGGATGTAGAGGGGAAAGAAGGTAACACATCATTAAACATAGAAAGAATTATAGTTGCTTATAATAAATAAATATATTTCTTTATAAATTGAGAAATGAAAGTAGAAGGTAAGCCTTTATGATAAAAATTTTGGCATCATGTTTTCATAATTTTGCTGTTTATTGTTGATTTATGACATTTCTGAATTAGAGGATGTACTGCATACATAGATCCTACCTAAACTGACAAAAGATCCCACCTACAAATATATATCCACTCACTGGTGATTCCATTTTAATTTAATTTAGTCTAATTTAATTTAATTTAAATGTAGACTAAAAATATATTGTTTTCTTGTATCACCAGGACTCAGTGAAGAGAGGAAATTGGTGAAAATGAAACTGCACACCTGTTGAATAAACTGCATTTTAAAATAATCAGCATATCTTGTAATGATAAAATTTTCTCTATACTAGATGGTGTATATAACTAATTTTTTTTATATTATTGTGTGTGTCAGCAGAGGGGATGAGACTTGAAAAAGACCTTTAGGCAATAAAAAAGTAAGTCTTTAGAAGGAATTATTAAAACTGGTCAAACTCAAAGAAAAAAAATTAGGTTTTGAGTACATTAAATTTATCACAGAGAACAGGAATAAATCTGATTTACTAAAAAAACAAAGCAAGCAACCAACCAATCAACCACCCAAAAAAACTCTGAACAAATGAAACCAAAAAACCCAAAACACACAACACTCCAAAACCTCCCAAAATAAAGTCTTAATTTAAAAACAAATCCGAAGTAACCTTCAGAGTTAAAAAAACAGAGTAACCAGGTGTCCTTCCAGGCTAAGTACTTGTTTGAGGGAAGGGGCAGGGAAAGGAGGAATTAGTGTTGTATAAAATAACACAGGAGGCCTCTGGAAGAATGAATGAGATAATACAGTCTATAACTTGTGCAATGGGGTACTTTTTTGCTTTTGTTTTTGGTGTGGGCTTGTTTGTGGGTTTTGCTTTGTTTTGTTTTTTTCCTTTTACTTGAAGGCATAATCTGGGAGGCCCCACAGTGCAAAATCTTCAACTAAATCGTTACTTTATAGTGATTACTCTGTTGCAAGAACTCTGACCTTGTATGAAGCTGGCACTATCTGTGCGTGCATAAATTGTGGCATCTGCTAGGAGAATTATCTCTCTCTATGTCTCACATATGATGCTATGCAGAATTTCATTTTTCGCTGTCCTTTTCCCTTTCCACTGACAAAGGCCATCAGTATCTTGTAGGACATTCACAGCTACCTGAGTACCTCTTTCCTCCTAGCTCCTCTACAGTGTCAAGATTATTTAGCATTCTTTAGTCTCTCTTAAAGCACACTGAAAAACAGAGTAGAAAACTGTGCTTTTCTGTTCATCAGATTTTAGTGTTGTACTGGGGTTTCAAGGATAAATAAATTATATACTCAATCCCTGTCACATGGAAGCTGAGGTGCCATTGAACTAATGGGCATCTTCAGAAAATGACTGTCAATTAAATATGTTATTTTAGACAGTAATAGAAGTAATTATCTTTTGTGCCTGGAGAGAAAGAATTAGCACTGAGAGGCCATGATGTGTCCATAGAATCAGTCAATAAAGGAAATATTTTACAGTTACTTGACCTGATTACAAAAGATTACGCTATAGCAAATGTTGCGTGGCAGCATGTAGCCCAAAATAAGCCAATAGCATCAACAGGTTGAATGTCATTCAGAATAAAAAGGATGCTGGCAACCATAATTAAATTAATGGTATTTAGGAGAATGGCATGAACAACTACTATCAGTTTTCCAGTAAAATAAAGGAAGCTATCATTTATAAAACAACTTGACCTAGAACATGTTTCAGTGTCCTTAGAAAATAGCCTTGAAAGGTAAGATTAGGCAAGAATTAGGATGTGAGGAGCTTGATACTCATTGGCTGTCCTTATCTCAAAGTACCCCATCCCAGTAAGAGCCAGCACACAGACTGTCCATCTATTCCAGCTGAAGAAATTCAGTATGTGTTTTAATTAACATTCAGGTTCATATAAGCATAAACAAATCAGTAAGCAAGACACAAGTCAATAAATATACTTACTGCTACTAATTTTTGGTGGGTATTTGTGAAAGATAATATAGTTCTTTAATTCCTCACTGAATAAAGTAGGGAGCCTGAAAAGCATGGCCACGCCATCTGTTTAACCACAAAAATATTTACGCCACCAAACATGATAACTAGTCCTTCATTTTGCCAGTTTTATAAACTGACTTCCACAATTAGGTAAATAGGCTTGTAATAGCGGAAGAAAGAGGAAAACAAAATGACAAAGCATGACTGCAGTTTCTAAGTAGTGTCAAAGCAGAGAGAACAAAACAGATCAGTAGAACAGGCCCTCCTGGGGAAATGCTGCCTGAGAACCATTTATTTCAGGATGAAGGAAAGTGGCTATGCCAGTAAGGAGACAGATCGTGTAACTCTGATGGTGGTGAAACTAAAAAAGTGCGTATTTTTTTCCCTTTCATGT
Source organism: Platysteira castanea (assembly GCA_013397175.1). Classification (NCBI taxonomy): domain Eukaryota; kingdom Metazoa; phylum Chordata; class Aves; order Passeriformes; genus Platysteira; species Platysteira castanea. The sequence goes on along the minus strand of VYXC01011669.1, from coordinate 692,132 downwards.
TTCCACTTTATCTTCTTCAGTTTTTGTGGTTTGCTTTGGTTTGCTTTGGTTTGGTTCCACTCATTTAGGAGCTGATATAATGAGTCAGAAGTGACAGAGATGAGGTTAGCTTTGAGACCCAGGAAATTCAGCCTTCTTGCAGCCTTCTGATAAACAGGAAATTTCCTCTGAAATCTTGAGGGAGTTTGTGACATGTAGAAATCCATGCACTAAAATTAAAACTGCAAATATAACCTTCTGTGTAGAAAGGGCTCTCTTTCAAGCTAGTAGCAAGAGTTCCTGGCTTACACAGCACTGTAGTTAGATTTTCTCAAAGTTGCTCCTGTTGACCTGCAAAGGGGTAAGAGTGAGTGAAGTGGCTCTGTATATGGAGGTCCTACAAAAAGTAGTTCAGGAGCACCCTTTGGATACCCCCCAAAGGTTTGGGGTAAATGAGCAGAAGGCTGCTTTGAGGGTAGGGGAAAGGCATGGGAAGGTCAGAGCAGGGTACACATGATGTTAGATAGAAGCATCAAAAGGTTTTCGATTAAAGACTGGTTTTATTTTTTCTTCCCTCCCAATGTTGGTAACAGAGGCAGTCAAAAACATGGCAGTTTGTGAAACAATTCATTGGTCCTGCTTTGAGACCTTCCAAATAAACTGGGGAAGTCATTGAAGACTCTTGAGACATTCCTGGGAATTATTTGAGTAGCTTCAGAGTGGACGCTGTTTCCAAAAGAGGTGAGAAGTACTGGAGACCTTTACTTCTAGCAAGCTTTTCTTCCGTATACACACCAGTGGCAACCTACAGCGCATCAAAAATTACTGGCAGCCCTGATGGTGGCATTTAGGGAAATGGGGGACCAAGTGGTGTCTGCCTCAGTCCTTCTGGTAAGGGAAAAGGGTCTAAGGAGAAAGGCACTGGTACTGTGTATCAACAATTGTTTGTGGAGCTGGTGTCAGCAACAAGTCTTTGGTTTCTATGACCATGGGTACCTCTTCAAGGGTCAACATCTACTTGGGAGAGATGGGATATATCTCACTAAGCAGGATGAAGGTATCTTTGCCAGTAAGACTGAAGCAGTAAAACAGGCTTTAAATTAGGATTCCAGCACAGGAAGGGCATTGAGCTGTTGAAGCAAGCCTAGAGAAGGCCACCGAGATGGTCAGAGAAATGGAGCACCTCTCCTGAGAGAAAAAACTGAGAGAATTGGGATTGTTCATGGTGGAAAAGAGAAGGCTTTGAGGTGACCTAACATCCTGACAGTACCTGCAGGAAACCTACAAGAAAGGAGAGAAGGAGACTTTTTACAAGAGTGTGTCTCAGTAAAAACCTAGTAAAAGGATGGGGGCGGGGCGAATGGTTTCAAACTGAAAGAGAGTGGGTTTCGATTAAGTACTAAGAAAAAAACTCTTTCTTGTGAGGGTGGTGAGGATCTAGAACAGGTTTCCTGAAGAAGTTCCAGATGTCCCATCCCTGAAAGTGTTTGAAGACAGGTTGGCTGGAGCACTGAGCAGACTGGTCTGGTGAAATGTCTGGTGAAATGCATCCCTATCCCTGGAAAGAGGGTTGGAATTAGATCTCTTTAAGGTCCTTTCCAATCCAAGCTACTCTGTGATTCTGCCTGGGGAGATAGATAATAAGCCAAATGAGAACTTATGGGTAAGGGTTAAAGAGCAGTTCAGTAAGGGTGACATATGTTGGCCACCTGATCAGAAGAACAAGTTGATAAGTCTAGAAGTGACTTCAAATTCACAGGCCATGCTTCCCATGAGTAAATTCAACTACCCTGATATCATCTGGAGAAACACCTCAGCAGAAAGAAAAGCACTCCAGGACGTCCCTGAAGAGCATCAATGGGAGTTACCTAAAAGATAGGGGAGCAAATGAGAAGAGGTGCTGTGTTGGACCTTGCACTCACAAACAAGGAATGACTCACCGGGGGAGTGAAGGTCAAAGGCAGCCTTAACTGTAGTGACCGCAAAGTGGTGAAATTCAGGATCCTGAGAGGAGGGAGCAAGGCAGAAAAAAGACCACAACTCTGGACTTCATCAGAGTAGATTTTGACATCTTCAAGGACTAGCTTGGAAGAATCCAGTGGAAAATGGTTATGGAGAAGAGTCCAGGAGAGCTCACTGATTTTTCAAGTATCACTTACTTCAGGCTCAGGAATGGCTAACCCCAACAGGTAGGAAATAAACCAAAGATGACAGAAGGATGCATGGATGGACAAGTTGCTTCCAAGAAAATATATAAAGAAAGGGAGGTGACCTGGGAGGAATACAAAGAGACACTATCGGAGTCCGGGATGTGTGTGGGATTAGAAAAGATAAAGCATGCCTGGCATAAAACCTGGTGAGGAGCATAAAGAAAAACAAGAAAGATTTCTACAGGTGTATCAGCTACAAATGGTCTCCACAGGAACATCCAGTTGCTGATGCTGACAGCTGGTCTGAAGGCTTCACAGATCTCAATTTGGACATGGTTAACTTCTACTCATGAGAAAAGCCCTTGAGAAGAAAATAATCAGCTTTACCTGGGGAAGCATAGTATCAACAGAGGTACTGAATCCAAAACAATAGAAAGAGAAAACAGCAACATATCTGCACTTGTAATTTTTCTGAATTTCTGAGTGTTTATGTTCCAGGTAAACAATAGTGTTATATTGTAGTTAAATGATAGCCAATGAATCCATTGTTGCAGTATAGTAGCCAATGAACTTGCAACATGAATGATAACAGAATAGTATATAAATACGTGTTCTTCTTCAAATAAAACACTTTTATGCTATAAATCTGGTGCAGTGTCCGTGTTTGTGTGTTGCAGCCACCTCAACAGCGACATCCACCGATGAATGTGGAACGTGGAAGAGACCGCGGCATAAAGGATGGATAAAAATCCAAGATACTTGGTGTCTTCCTCAGCTCAATCCTTATTGGTAAGACCAGGCTCCAACAATTTCCAGGCCCCTGAGACAATGGGAAAGCTTGGCATACTTGAACGTTTTCCTCAATTGGAGAAAGATCAGAGTAGTGAACATTTAAACAGGCAGATTTCACACAAGTCTACGTGTCCTAATGGCATGTAGACTGAGGGAGCTGGGCCATGCAACTCTGGGAATCACACTCAGCCATCTTGGAGATCAGGAAAAGTTTCCGAGAAATGGAAGAAATCAAATGTCACCCTTTCCTTCAAGAAGTAAGGTCCAGATCAGTAGTTTAAATTTGGCAGTTACTGTGTGGCTACACAGTAGTTCAATTTCTTCTACCATTTCAGGTCTTGATGTCTGTTGTCTTCCCCTACTCTAAGAAAAATTTTCAACAGTAAGACTGCACATGCAGCCTTTTGGTTGTATTTGCCAGTCCTTTTCCTTAGATCACAGGTCTGAAAAATTCCTTGGTCTACTGGACTCCCTTTTGTATATTACTTTTAATTTAAACTAATTAAAGGTATGTTATTTCCCTGTGCTTATAAACATCCTTCTCGTTGAGGTGACAGAAACAAACACCTTTATACAAACTTTTTAACAACTCTGCAGTCAGTGTTTTTTCATAGAAATCTCCTCACCATCACCTTGCTCTAGTCCTTTCATGGTCTGTGTAACAAAATCCAAAATTTTCTGGTAGGCAAAACTGCAGTTTTCCAAGTTTTTCAAAAACTTTCCAAATATTAATAAATCTATGACATGAAACGTCATGTTTTAAGTTTGATAGTAATTATTTTGATGAGAATGGAAACCATTTTATTGACTTCAGCTGGCATTAGTTCAGGTCCATGGCCCATCCACTTCCACTGGCCCTTCAAATGCTATATTTTCTAATAAGATGTGAGGTTTAGTTCAAAGGCTTTTAAAGCATGCTGTGACAATCAAATGTTGCTTTTATTTATCCTTAAGTTTTCAGAGGACTACATTTTTGTAATCATGCTTATTTCTGGGTCACACAGTCACAGCAACTTTAACACTGGTAAATAGACCTCTCTTTTCAATTCAGCACAATAATTGAAGCTCTATCTCTTAATGTAAAAAGTTAGACAGGTGTCATCCATGAGTTCATGCGGTGGTGATAATGAACAACACCATCAGGAGGAAAAGGGTTATAGAGGACACAAGGGACATTTATCCTTATTTATTTTTTTATATACAGGGGACACAAATCAGTCGGTACTGTATAACAAAGAAAAATCTGCATGTTTCCTTGACCTAATATATTGTCTTCTGAAGAACTAAATCTCAGATATTCAGCACACCTGATCTGATACTGGATTTATTTTTGGTCATATGAACAGAAAACACAAGGTTGTACTCTGATGTCTTGGACATAAAAAAAACTTTTAAATGTATTTTCCTGTTTTAATTTTTGAAAGATTAATGTGCCTTGCAGGTTTAGGATATGACTTGCAGGTTTGAAGGCTTGGTGGCATGGAAGCATTGGTAGCATGGAAGCCAGCAGTAAAAGTCTGGAATTTCATCAGACCTTTTATCAGTAATATATACTGGAAAGCAATTTACTCTGGCTGTGGATTGTCATTTCTTGTCTGGGTGGGTTTGAATATACATATATTTAAAGTCCCACTTGACAGCAGCTAGAACTATCTGGTACCTCTCCTATGAGCAGTGTTGAGGGCTTTTTTTTTTTTTTTTTTTTTTTTTTTTTTAAATTTTTGA
>VYXC01011669.1:668611-686782 GCA_013397175.1 Platysteira castanea | reverse complement strand
TAAGTTTTAAGCTTAATAATGGAATATTGTGCATTATTATATAAGGTGTAACAAGCAAGCATTGTCTGTAGCAGATGTACATGTGCTTTTAATGATTGGTTAGAACAGCTGTCTATAAACTTTAGAAGCATGCTATTGGCCAAAAAACTTTTAGAATGCTCTGTAACAAAGAGATCTTTGGTTGCCTACACAGGTGTGAGCCAATGTACCATCTCTTGTGTCTCATCTCTGTACATGAGACTGATGCCTGAATAAAATAATAAAAAGGCTCCTGGAATGCCTGCCAGAGCTCCCTGTCCTATTTGGTCACTACATCAACAGTATTCCTTTTACTAAAGTAGGAATTTTAGCACCAGAAGTAGCAAAGATGAGACAGACATCAGCAAAGGAGATCCAGTGGAGAAACAGATCTTGATGCTACCCAAGTTCCTATTTTTTCAGAGAAAATAGCATTTTTCCCAGATTACAGGCAATATTCATAGTCTTTAGCATACCTAGATGATACTAAAAACTGAATATAGGCAGCTGAAAGACATGGAAGAAAAGAAGAAAATAGATTACTTGTCATGACTATGACCCATCTGGAGGACAGAATTGTCTCTAGGAGAAGTTATCACCGAGAAGCAGTGTTGGAAGTGTAAAGGTACTGGGTGCAAGCATTTACTGTGAGTTCAGCTGATGTTTCTCTGAGGATAATCATGTAATGATTGTGTTCTGAACACATTCTGTTTCCATGTATACCCAAAAATCAGACCTGCCACAAAAGCTCTCCACTTCTAATGCCCCCTGATTTTGTTTGTGTGAGGGAAGATGGAAGAGCAGAGCCTGTGCATTATCCATTTGTAATCCATAAGCATGGAAAACTCTTTGCAACTCCTATAGGGATAAGGCATAGGCTAGAGCCTACTGTTTTCTTCTTTCCTTCCTTCAGAAGCTGGCACAAGTGACGAAGTAGAAATACAGGAAAGAGAAGAAAGACCTGCCCCTTCTCATTCCAAAAATGCCCTCTGCTTATGCATAGCATCACAGTATGTACTTAATTTACCCCCTGAACTGAGGCTAGGACACTAAGCAGAGGTGTGTGTCATTTTCCAACTTAGTTTCCTTAGGCAAAATCTGTGGTTCAAATATAAAACTGGTTTTCCCCCTCATATTATGTATGTAGCCCCTTCTTCCTTCTTTTGAATCCTTCTCCAAATGTCATTGAAACTCATCCAAAGATTGCAGAATTCAAAGGAGTAGAGTTAATAAAAACAAGTTGTAGTGGGTTTGTTTGCATTTTTTACATTCTGTGAGATAAGAATTAGGAGGAATGCAAAGCAGGCTCCAAACTTTAAAGAATATAAAGAAGTTTATTAACAGAACTAAAAACCCCCAAATAATTAGGGTTAGAATAAACCTTCAGAACACTTCTCCTCCCCCCATCCTCCTTCCTCATTCCACTTACAACATAAAGACACAAACGTGGGATTATTTGAGTGAGTTTACCACCTCTATAATCATCTTTCACCAGTTCACTTAGGGAGAGAAGTCTCCTTTGCCCATGGAGCTTTTCCACATGAAACAGTCTTCTCGTGGCTTCAATGTCACAGCACAACAGCCGCCTGGGGTGGTTTTCTGTTGGCATGTGAGTCCCTTCCCTCGACTTACAGCTTTCCCCACAACTGTTTTTGAGGGTTCAATCTCAGTTAATGGGATACTATTTTAAGGATGAGCTGTTCAAGAGCAAAGGTTCTCTTCATCTATCTCTAGGATCATCTTCATCTCTAGGAACAGAGGTCTTCTTCTTCAGGAGCAGGGCTCTTCACTTCATCACTATCTCTCTCTGTTCAGGTTTCTCAGTGGATCACAGCTACTTCAACATTTACATATTTCAGCACAGGCATCTTTGCTCGTGGCAGTTTGAACGCTCTAGCCCCTAATGTTTATCATGAAATTAGAAGGGGTTCTCTGATGTATCATAGTCCATCACCACAGCTGTACAAAAGAACTTCAGCTTAAAAGCATCTCCTCTATCTCCTCCCTCCAAGTTTCAGCTCTTTCTTCTTCACTGACTTTGGTGCCACCACATATGGTGTCTATTCACATGCCTTTGCCTTTCCCTTTCACTCTAATCTGGGAGAGGATTGATGTCTGTAGGTTTCATTTCTTCTGGGGAATTTACAGCACCGAAGAAGTTAATCTTTATTCGTGCCGGGGCCATGCAAACTGGAACTTATCTTTCGCTGATGGTCCCATGATCTCTGCTGAAAGGCGGCTGGATAAGACGTGCTGGAAGGAGAGGCGGCAGCAGCTGTGTGGTCCTGGTCTCAGCTTGTGAGGGGGGTTTCAGCCAAGGCTCCTTGCTGCTCTGGGGTGGTTTTCTCCTGGCCAGATCAGCCCTGCTCCACCCCACTGGGAGGGGCCGGCCTGCACAGAGCCGCTGGCCGTAATGGAGCAGGAGCGGCCAGGATCCTGCCAAGCTGCGCTGGGGAGGGAGCCAGCCCTCACGGAGCCGCGGGCCATGGCCCGGCCCCCCGCCGGGCTGAGACGGAGCAGGGCCATGGCCTCACCGCAGGCCCAGCCTGGCCCCTGCCAGGCCCAGCGGCCAGGCCCAGCCCGGCCCGTCAGGCCAAGCGGGCCCTCAGTTACCTGTCCAAAGACAGGAAGCAAGACAGAGATTCCCAGGATTGTCTGTCTTTAAATGTGTCTTTTACAGAGGTGTATCCAGTTTCTTAAGTGGCTCAACAGAACTGTCAAAATTCAAATTAGCCAGTTGATTGGTTCTATCAGGTCTGGAGGAAGTTACAATGGCCTCTTGCAAAAAACATCACTTATGTGGCTGGTGGAAATTTTTTTCTTTACTAAAACTCCAAGCTGTGCTAACCCATGACACAAGTGAATGAGAAATATTCCCTTTGTTAAGGCAACAGCATGCACTGAAGCATTATTATGAAAGAGGATAGCAACATAAGGCAGAGAAGCTATTAATAATCTAACAAAGAAAAAAATTCCATCAGCTGTGACACACTATCAGACATCAGAGAATGTGTCCACTGTCTAGGAAGTAAAGTTTCTCTAATTCTTCCATGTATAGAACTACTAGTTTCCTTAACATAAAATCTGAGCCCTTTCAACCTCAATTCCACTGCTATGTTCAGAAATATTGTGACTGCAAAAAAAAACCAAAATGCAAAAAAAACCCCACTCTGTTCCTTGCAGCTCCCTTAGGTCATAATTGTCATCAAAAAGCACCCAGACCTTTAGTCCCACAGGTATGGAAGCAAATGAAGCAGTAAGATTTCGGTTTCCTGAAATGTGTGAGAAGGGAAAATACTGCCCTTGTGCTGACAGCAGTATACTGGAACTGAAAGATCTGTAGTTGCCTGTAAAATATTGTAATGTCAATTACAGTCTGAAAAGGATCTTTTCATGTCTGAGAAATGCAGAAACCTGCATAATCAATGCTACATTACATGTACTTTTTAGGAGTGTATTTAATATCATAAACAAGTGAGAGGAGATGGTTCTTTCAAGTCTACATATGTGATTGCACTTAGGAAAGATGACTAACTCTTCAGAGCTGCCACCTCAAATTTTCTGGAGAGAGGAATGAAGGAGTCCACTTCCTCACCATCCAGAACATCCTTAACAGCCTGAGCTATGTCCACAAAACACTGTTATTGCTTACTTGTACCACCATGGAATTTCCGTATCTAGGAATTTTATCTTTATCCCTGAGTTTATACATCATCCTGAGGACTTGAGGAATGCAAGTGGCCTTCCTGTTTCCAAGAGCACTAGAAAGAAGGATCCATGGAACTACAGGATCAGTAGCCATGCTTCAGTCACTAGGAAGGTTATATGACGAATAACCCCAGTGGGCACCACATTGACCATTGTCAAACATGAAAAACCTTCTGAAAAAGGTGGCCAGCAATCCTGTGGGCTTCATTAGGAAGACCACTGTCTGCAGATCAAGGGACTTGATTCCTGTTCTCTGCTACATCTCTGACACATCCATGTGCTGTATTAAGATCTGGGCTTCCCAGAGACAGACATACTGAAGTGCTAGCAGCAGAGGATCACAAAGATGTTGAAGAGACTGGAGCATTTGTCATGTGAGGGGGGTAGGGTGCTAAGAGTACTGGGAGAGTTAATCTGGGAAAGAACGGGCTCAGAGAGATCTTAAAAGCATATAAACATTATACTGGGCAAACCAGACTCTTTTCCATGGTGTCTAGTGACATGAGGAGAGCACAAACTGAAAAAAAAAAAAATCCAGAATTCCAGTTAAACATAAAAAACTCCTTTTTTACTGTGATGGCAGAGTCAAACTCAGGCAAAGGTTTCCCAGAGCTGAGGAACCCCCATCCTTGGACGTATTCAAACTTGCCTGGACATGTTTCTCCCTGGGCCACCTGCTGTATCTGACCCAGCTGTGAGAAGGAGCAGGAGTGGGCTGTCTCTTGAGGTAAGATATAGCACTGTGGTGCTGTAAATCTGCAATGCATGTGTGTGTCTTCATGTGTGTTTCTATGTGTAGACATATTCTCAGAAGAATTGCAGCCTTATAGGAAAAGTCAATAGCTGTGAAGGGCAAAACAGATTCTTGCTGAAGTGGTATATATCAAACCTGCCCTGGGACTGGCAATGAAGTAAGCAGGAACTTTTAAGTTTAGTTGAAAGGAATTATAAAAGAAAAGCGCTGAAACATAAAAGGTTAAGGGTAGCTGCCTTTGAAGAGTTTAGTGCACTGCCTGCTGGTGTGGTTTAAGCAAATCAGAAGCAAAGGTGTTTCCTTATCGGGAATGTTAATGAGGGAGAAGCTGAGCGCTTTGCTAAGGAGAATTGTGGCCTGCATGATAATTTGTCAGTCTCTTCAAAAGATGCTGTGACATCCTCAAACTTAAAATTATGGGAGGATGACAATTCAATCACAGAGGAAGCCAGTGGGCTTTCAATTAACTTTAAATAGTTGAGACAATATAAGCTTCAATTCTACAGTCATCATAAATATAGTGGTTTGGGGGCGGGGGGTTTAGGAAAATGGGATCATAAGTTGTCAGCAATAGTACACAAGAGTTAAATGAGTGAAAGGTATTATGGCTGCTTGGAGCAGTTTATTAAAAAAAATAAATTTTTTTCTTAGAAGATATCAAGCAGATTGTGCCAAAAAAACCCCAAAAAACCAAAAAAACAAACAACTTTTAAGTCTGCTACCATGCCTGGTTTTCCTGCAACACAGTTACTTCTAGAACAGCTGTCAAACAGAAACAAAGTTCCTATAGGTCTAACAAAACATTCATTTTAAATCTTTATCATCCTTAGCCTTTAGTTTACAGGCAGCTAAGGTGCCCATTGTGACTGCTAGAGCTTAAGCACTAGATAGATAAATAAAGATAGTTTCATAGTTGCCAACAAATAGCACACTTGGCCAACAGATCATAGTGAGCTTTGGACTTTGAAGGGAAACTAGGAAAATGCAATAGGTGCTTTCATCTTCAAATATTTTGATCCCTTATTTGGAAGATCTTGATTTCAGCAGGTGTTAGATTTTAATTACACTAGAGAATTTGTACTTCTCGCTCTTCTTGTGTGAAAGACATAGAATGAGACAGAAATCTACTTGGCACATTTGGGTGAAACCCACACTGAAAAAAGAGTTGTCTGTACTCTAGAACCAACTTTGCTGCTAGAAAAGATGTGGGCAAGGAGGCCATGAAACAGATGGATGTTGTTTTCCTAAAAGTGTTAAAGGTCATTTAAGACAAACAAACTGATGTCAGTGACACACTGAGAATAAGACAATTAAAGTCAAATGGAGTGGCCACCAAGCACTTTGTTAGATTCAGAGTTTAATCTGTAAATCTAGAAAGTAACACTGTAGAGTTCTCCCAAAATGATCATGAACATCCATTAACGCATCACTAAATATGAGCATAAGAAGATTAGTCTGGTTTTGAATATTCTAATCTTTCCAAATCCACACTGCAAACAAAAAGCAGGAATGCGAATTTTCGTTTTGTTTGTGTAACATCAAAATTAAAGTGCATGTATGCGGAACTTTTGCTCAAACAGATCTTCTTATAAAGGGGAGAATGCAGCGCCAAATTTGTGCACTGCACTAAAAGATTTTTTTGGGGGGTGGCTTAAATTAGAAACATTATAAAACAGTATGAAATGAACATAATGAAAATGGAGTGATGTTGACAAGCTTTCTCCCCTTTTCACATCACTGTTATCCAGGACAAATATGACATCTTATATGAATGACTTGTTTAACAGACATTATCAGTATCATCAGTACTTCTAGCAACAGTGAAAAAATATTAAAACTGCTTTAAAAAAATTAATGAAAGCCTTGCTGCTAGCTCAAAGTACTTCATAAAAGCATTACAGCTACAGCGTACACTATGAAAGGGGCTCACAGGTTCTAAATAAGGTTACCCCACAAAGACTTATCTCTACAAAGAGACAGTTTCATGGGGACAGTCAGGAAATATGAAAGCTATGTTTATCCTAGCACATCCTGTATATTCTCTATAAACAGACATATGTTGTATTCCCTGCTTCTTACCAAAGTATGAGGTATATTGATTGATGGTAAGATACATTAGTAGTATCTTCACCTACTGTGGTATCATGTTAAGCTGAATGCTGATTGATATACTGGACTTCATTTGTCTGTTGATGTCCTTCAGTTCAGGTTGGTGGTGATTTCTTGATGACTGATTTGTTGTAGTTTTTAAGTCTCATCTGTTTGGAATATTTGGAGGTCTTCCATGGAAAATGTCTTGAAATAGGTCCAATCATGAGCAATTGATGTAAACCATTACACTGTTTTCTTTTTTTCACAAGCATTATCCTTAAAAATTTAGTGGAATACTCAATCATCATTGCTGAAAATGGTATACACTTTCTCTTAAGACATACATATTCTGATTCGAGGTACAATTTACAATCTTTGGACTTTTAAAAATTGTTTTAGTCTATATTATAGATAAGCAGTGCTCTGCTGAAACAATAAAATAGAAAATTTTTCTCATCTCTTTTGCTTAATATTTTCATACTATTACTTCAGTTCCTCCCAGGTGCTATTTGTAGCATAGCAATTTATCTTCTTATATATCTGCACCTCATTTCTTTATTAACACAACTGATGAGACTCAAGCATGTTTTCCAGTCTAGATAGCTTTCTCATACATTTACAGGAACTTTATGAATGTGTACATTCATATTTATAAATTGGTAAGCGTGCCTAGTTTTATTTATGAAAAGTAATACATATGATGGGCTTACAAATTAAAGAAAGTTACTGATGAAATCCCTTTTCATTTAAAATTGACTGTTTCACTGAAGCTTTCAGTGTGAAGGTTTCTATGACCTTAATTACCGTATATCTGGAACCTATTCCATAACTGTGAAAAGAGAGCAAAAGAGAGAGAAATGAAGTAAAATACAGGAAAGAAATAGAGAAAAATAAAATGAGAGGGAGGGAGGGAGGCAGGAAGGAAGGCAAGAAGGCAGGCAGGAAGGCGGGCAGGCAGGCATCCAGGAAGGCAGGAAAGAAGTAGGGGCAAGAAAGAGAAGAAAAGAGAAGGAAAGAGAAGGAAAGAGAAGAAAACAGAAGGAAAGAGAAATAGACCGAGAACAGGAAAGAGAAAGATTGAGGAAAAAAACCCAGACAAGCAAAATGAGAAAGAGAACCGAAGGAAATGTGAGAGAGCAACGGAAATTTATTGAACTCTATACAGGAGCAGACAAAAGAGTTGAGAGCTTATGGGTAAGAACTGAGTGACAGATTAATATGGGTGACTGTTGTGGGTGTTTACTACGGGCCACCTGTAGTAAGGAGGAGGAAGTTTAAGAGGCTTTCTGTGAACAGCTACAAGTAGCCTCACAGTCACAGGCCCTGTTTCTCCTGGGAGACTTCAACTACTGTGATATTTGTCAGAGGGACAACACGGCTCAGCACACAAAATCCAGGAAGTTTCCACAGACCTCTGATGATAAATTTTTAACACAAGTGAAGGAAAAACCGGTGAGAAAAGGTGTGTTGCTGGACTTTGTACTAACAAACCAGGAGGGACTGGTTGAAGATATGAAGTCTGGCGGCAGCCTTTGCTGTAGTGACCATGAGATAGCGGAGACAAAAAAGCAGCAAGCAGGACTAGAACTCTAAATTTCTGGAGAGCTAACTTTGACCTCTTCAAAGACCTACATAGAGGAATCCCATGGGATGGGGATCTAGAAGAGAAAGGGGTCCAAAACAGCTGGTCACTTCCTCCAACCTCAAGACCAGTGTATCCCCATGAGCAACAAATCAGGCAAAACGGCCAGGAGACTTGAATGGGTGAGCAGGGAGTTATAGTAAACCTCAAGCACAAGAAAGAAATTTATGTCATGTGGAAAAGGGACAGGCTACATGGATGGGAGGACTGTAGGAACATCCTCAGAGGATACAGGGATTCAGCAGTGTGCCGGTGAGAGCACAATAAAGGACACGCTCACACCTGCTAGGTTCAGCAGAAAGGAGGGAAAAGAGAGAGTTTATTTACATTTGACATGTTTTATGAGATTCTCAACTTCACAAGGGATTGGAGGACATGTCACTTCCTCCTCAATCCCACTAGAGAAAAAAGATGCTCATCAAACTTTCTTTTATCACAAAAGGAATGAAAAACAGAATAGACGGTTAAATAAACATCGGCTATTGTTTACATAAAACGGTGTGAAAATTCTTTGACTCCAAGGTTAAAACAGAAGGCTTAGCAAAAAACAGGACAACAAACAGGGAAGGCCAGGGCCCACTTGCAACTGCGTCTGGCAAGGGGTATCAAGGACAACAAGTAGGGCTTCTACAACTACATCATCAGCAAAGGGAAGAATAGGGAAAATGGGGGGCCACTGCTGAATCTATGGGGGTCCTGGTGATGGAAGACACAGAGAAGACAGAATTACTGAATGCCTTACTTGCCTTAGTCTTTAGTGTTGAGGCTGGCCCTCATGAATCCCAACTAAGAGAATTAAGACAATAAAGCTGGAGAAAGGAAGACTTCCCTTTGGTCATAAAGTTGGGTTAGAGATCAACTAGACAGACTTAACACCCATAAATCCATGGGCCATGATGCTGAGCATGCTAAAGGAGCTGTCAGAGGTTGCTAAGCCACTGTCCATCATCTCTGAAAAATAATGGCAAACAAGAGAGTGTCTGGTGACTGGAGGAAAGCCAATATTACTGTCATCTTCAAAAAGGGAAAGAAGGAGGACCCTACGAACAGGCTTTAGACTTGCACTTCTGTCTACACTGGGATAAAATGTGAGCTGACCCTCCTGAGGGTTTGTTTGTTTGTTTGGGTTTTGTCATTTGTTTGTTTTATTGTTTGCTTGATGTACTGTCATCTCCTGGCTCAAGTACTTTAAAAGACTGCCTCTAAAAGGCATAAAAGCATTCTCATGACAAGATTGAGTACAACTGAGCAGTTCCAATACTGAATATGATTTAGCATGGATAGTACCCTAATTTCATTTGCAGTTCCTTGGGATAATGTGAAAATTCTCAGGGAATATCCAGTCTACTTTGTTGCTCATTTAGAGCTGATGTATTAAGGGCAGAGATCTGTAATTAGTGAAGATTTTTCAGATCATAGAAACTACACACATATTAGAAGAGAACAGCTCACATGAGAAAAGTGAATTAGTGCCTACTCACTTCATGCTTGTGACAAAGTGCCAGAACTGACTACTATCACTGGGACACAGACAGGTCAAACTGTGAAATCACTGATAAGAAAAGAAAATCTTTTTTTTTTTTCCAATCAGTGTATAAAGAGATATTGAAAATGCCCCGGATAATGTTGTTATGAAAAGAATGAAAACTCTATGGGGAAAAACTGTGCAAGTATTTGTCATTTGTTTTGACTCAACTATTTATATCTTCAACTACCTATGCTGTCATTTTCACTAATTGTTTCAACTGGATGTCAGCCAGTTAATCTCAGTGTTACACAGAATCTGTTGAGCAGTTTTGCAGTATTATTAACCCCATTTTCAGAATAAGCTTGAACGTTTCCTTGGTGCACTGAGAACAGTAGTAAAGTATAGAATTCTCTGGCCTAAGAAAAGACAAATATCAAAATACTTTCTTTGGAGAAAAAGGAATAAAAAACTTGGGTACATTTTAGGGTTCTGAGTCAAACAGCATTTTAAGATTGGAGGAACAATATCTGTGGATTGAAGACATATAAGAAGACAAGGCACATCATATTAGTGCCAGGTGAGAAGAAGTCACTTAACAGACAAGTTCTGTAGCATTGAATGTTTATCTCAGTAAAGAACATGACACTCCTAATTTCAAACATGGAGTTAAAAAATGAGTCATGGGTGAAGCATTTTATTTGAATTTGTAGCATTTCTAAGTGTATATCAGAATGATCAACAAAAGGCTGGAATTCAGACTTCATATTTACAGAAGATGAAAATATTTTCTAGCAAGCATTACAAATAGATCAGAAAGTAATTTACTTGTGCAAAACTCACTGAACCACATTTATTCCTAGGAGAGGGTTAATCAAGCATTTGTATGCATGTACTGTACAGCTACCCTTTCTTTTATATTTTTCTTCTCTCTCTCCTTATGTCTCCTTTTCTAAAAAGAGAAAATCTGTGCTGTTGATAAACCTACCATTTACGAACTCCTAAACTGAAAGAGAGCCAGGAAAAGTCTATATATGTATATGTATATATTAGTGAACAATGCCAGGCGTCAGATAACCAAAAACAGGATAAAAGACTAAGGCCTAAATTCAGTATGGCAGACATGAGCATCTGCAGCACTGAGAGATCCTGTGTGTCTAAGGGAATGGACAAATCAGCAGCCCTTGCTTTTAATAGTTTATCAGTGGACAAGAAGGAGTGGTAGGAGTGGGAAAGAGAAGACATGGATGCTCAGATATACCTACCTCTTTGTCAGCAAAGCAATTGACAGAAGGTCTGCTTTTTCAGGAGGCTGGTGTGTTCTTTGGAGGGAGGAAGAAAGGAAGGGAGGAACAGAAAGAAAGGAGAAGAGGGAAGGGAGGAAGGGAGGGAGAAAGGGAGGAAGGGAGGAAAGCAGGAAGGAAGGGAGGAAGGAAGGAAGGAACTATAAAATCACCAAAAATTTTTTTACTTTTTTTTAAGAGGAGTGGGTGGCAAGAGAAGGAATGCAAACTAAAACCTCTTGATATTTATAGAATGCATTTTTGACACAACTTTAGAACTATCAGAGAGTAGTCTGAACTGAGAAATCTATCAAAAGTTCTACTAGCTAAACTTTGTTTTAGCTAGCCCACAGGATGGATGTGCAGTGTACTTACCAGGTATATTGTTCTGCAAGGATCAGATTCAAGTTTGGATTCACCTCTTCTAATCCATCTGGAAATCATTCAAAGCCCTTTTTTTTGTTTCTGAAAGAGGACTCAAGAATTCTGAAGGCTGCATTTCTCATGGCTAATAACAAAATACAACATGCTATTCAACTTATCTGGAGTATAATAAACAAAATTGTAATATGAGCACAACTTTCCAATTTAATATGAAAGGATGCCCACAAAACACCTGAGTGCAAAGAAAAAGCTGATATGAGCAATGAAATCAGTCTTTTACGTATCTAACACAATTATAATTCTTTCAATTACACATCCAGTGATTGCCTTTTTCCCATATGATCTATATCTAGCCAATGATTTCTATCAGGTAATTCTCATCTTCAATAACTGAAAGCTAAGGAGATATTGTCCTTGGCAGCAGATTCAACCCTCTAGAAACTTTTCCATTGTCTGCAGTTGGTATTCTGTGGTCACAAGCATCCTCGGTGTGTCTAAACCTGCAGTGTCAGAGCTAGGAGAGTTTAGCTTATGTTGAAAACATGCTAACATGAAAAATGAGACATTCTAGCAGACAGGAGTGGACCAAGCTTTCAGCTCCAAAACTACTTGACCTCTATGAAGCTGACATAGTAGATAGACCAGAAATCTAATTTGGAGATGTGGCAATAAGGAGATATTGCATTGTCAGGTAATGGGAAAATGGGAGTAAGTAAAAAAGTTTTCCTTGGTCATGCAATGGTGTGATCAGTCTATCTCAATGCAAAGCCCTATTTTAGAACAGCCTGTTCAAGTTTTTTTGGAAGCTGCTGTGAAGTGGTCATGGAAAACAAACAAAACAAAACAAAACAAAACAAAAAACAAACAAACAAACCCCCCCACAAAAACAAACAAAAAACCCCAACCAACCAAACCAAACCAAACCAAACCAAACCAAACATTAAAAAGTTAAAGCTAAGAGAGTGTTCAGAAAGTTGTTCTTTGTCAACCTGGCCATAAGTTATGGCTTCCCAGCTGAGACAGGCATCTCATAATGTGAGACTTCATCCTAATTCAAATGATCTGTAAAAATATATGATGAAGAAATCCTTGAAAGATTTTGTCAGCCACCATTTTTTAGCTATTGCTTGCGACTAGCAATATAACCATATCTCCTTTCTCTTTTCCCATATGCCCTACATTTGTGTATTTTTTCTTACTAACTTGACTACCTGACAAGAAATCTTGTGCACAAAAATGTTCAAATCTGATTGTGAAAAGTTCATGAAATCATAGAATCATAAAAGTGCCCAGGTTGGCAGTGACCTCAAAAGTCCATGGAGTCCAACCTTTCGTAGGACAGAGGGCTCATAAAACTATCCACCACCATGTCCAAATGCACTTGGAAAACTTCAAGTGACAGGGGCACTGACACACCCCTGGGGATCTCGTTCAAGTGAAGAGTTGTTCTTGTAAAAAAATTCTTCCTTGTAGTTGATAATTTTTGTGGCCTTCCTTTGCACCCTTTTCTTCTGTCCATGATTTTCTGGAATTCTGGGGACTAGAACTGGAAATGATATTTCAGGTGTGGTCTGACAAGCACTGAGAAGATTGGGATGATCCCACTTCTATCTGTGCTAATAATGTCCCTGGGGATGCAGATCAGGATCAGTTCTGTCTTTGTTGCTGCAGCAGCACACTGCTGATCCATGTTTATTTAAGTCGCCTAGCAGGACTTCCCAGAAAGGCTGCTCCCCAAACTCACAGTCCTAGCTTGTACTGAGCTTGTCGGTTATGTCGTCCCAGGTACAGGTTTTTCACTTGTCTTTGTTAATCTTCAAACTGTTCTTGACAGCTCGCTCTTCCAGCCTGTCTGGGTTTCTCTGCAAGGCTGGCTGTCCCTAGTGCTGTGTCAGGTCCAGCACGCAGTCTGGTAAGGGTGCTTCCCATCCCATCACCCAGGGCAGAAGCTAAGGGACATGGGGGCCATCTCTGGGGGAGCCCTAGTTGTTACAGACTGCCAGCCTAAGTAAAAACCATGGATGATCACTCCCTGAGTGCAACCTGTTAGCCAGTTTCCAGACTAACCATCCAGTCTGAATATTAATATGTTGGACTTAGAGTCTCTGGAAGATTCCTTTCACTTTATTCTCAAGTGTGAAAATTGTCTTACAAAGCAGCTTTGCCCTCCTCAGTGGAAACCATTTCAACACTAATCTTGTAGTGGGGATTTAAATATTTAGCTTCAGGTGTGCAGGCAATTCAAAGAACCAAACCCTGAAACTTGGCTCCTATTTGGAATTTTATACCACTTACTATGATTTGTGGATTTAAAACAAAATACTTTTGTGGGCATATGTCATATATAGTATATAGCACGTATTTTATCTTACGTGTGTCAGCTTTGTTTCCTTCTTATGCAGATGTCACCTGTATAAGCTGCTAATACTTAGGAGTCTGTAGATCTTGCCCTTTTGTCCTCTAAAGGATTTCTGATAGATTTTCTGTTTCGGTTCCCTGAAATTCCTTTTGCAAAATAAAACCTAGCTAAAATATGAACAAAGTAAATGGAGCTGTAATTGTAAAAACACATCTGTGCAGGTGGATGTTTCTGCCTATGGCTTATTAACTGTTCTGTGCAGGCAAAGTCAGGTTGAGGAACTCTGCTGGGTGCTTCTACAGAGTTCACTGAATTCTTAGTCTTTCTTAACCACTAGTTGAAAATAATATAGAGCACTTCTCTCTCATGGGTTTAGGCAACATTTTTGGTCACAAGAGAACAGTTCTAGTGATTACACTTGTCAATGAACATCTCACTAAATACACAATTTACGGGTTTATTTGCTTGGGCTCCAGTAGAAAACCCTTGTGTTTAAACACTGAGGGACAATGTTCAAAATTACTTCTAATTGGATAGACCATCTCATTGGATATTTTTTTGCCCTTGCCAACATCTACTAACATCCACAGCCTCATTTGCTTCACCTATCAGGAAAAAAACATGTTAGTTTTCATTAGTAAAATCCATTTTAAGGTCTACAGGAGGTAAAATATTTTTTAAATTAGTTTTTTTTATTTTTTGAGTCAGGTTGCATTGTGTCAAAACCATGTTGGAGTCAGTGGCACTTTATTTGACCTTGATAATATTGACACAATCACTCTATGTCTCTGTTCAGTATGACACCATTAACCCTCTGACTAATAAATATTTTTAAAAAGACAACAGGCAATTTTTAACTGATTACTTTAGAATAAATTCTTACAGTGTGTTTTGTTTCTTACTAGCTTTATTTCTAGACAAAGATAATGTAAGCAGCAATTTATTTAAATTATCATATGAAAATCATAGGAGAAACACCAGAAATTACATACAGTGTTATATATATCCTTCCAGAAACTTTGGCCAATGCATTTGGCTCCCAGGTACAGTAAAACAGAAGACGTCAAGCACAAGTTTGCATAAAGCAATTCTGGCCGCTTTGGCATACAAAAGTTATATGAGGTTACAGTGAACCTTTTTAGAAACACTTGCATTATTTAGGAAGTCATTAGTTTCCCATGTCATACACACAATTTTGAAACCTTACCCTTGCTATCCTGCAGTTTTCCTCCTGGGATTGTCAAATACTTGAGTGCAATCCTAATTTGTAATTCAATATACTAGATAGTGAGAAAGCTTTGTACCCATTCTGTTCAACAGAACTATCTTCCTTTAGCAAATCTGACATTTTCCTTTGCAATAGAACTACACTGATGGAGGAAATTATAATAAGTAAATCAATTTTCATTTCCTTACTAATAAATACATTGGTGAAATCATTAAAACCATTATTGTAGGCACTTTGTCCCTTCATCCATGCTGAAACTTCTGCATTCTTGCGTATCAGGTCCATAAAGATGTTTACAACTTGTTACTTGTAATTTAAACTCAGAGAGATACAGTGTGAGGTGATGTTACAAAGCTGAACAGTCTTGGAATATGACATCATGGACCTGACAGGCAGGCATTACTTTCATGACATGACAGTAGAGTGAAGTTGATAGCAAAGGAAATTAATGAAGATTTACTGAAAATTCTATATACACTCGGGCAAACCCATGATCTGAGGTCACCTCTGAAGTTCAGAGTAGGAATTTGGAGATGGCTTTGTTTAATATTACATGCCAAACTATTAATGGACTTACTAAGCAAATGAATGAAGCAACTAGAGTGGTTATTTATGCTACAAATTTTGATATGGGCCAACCCAGAGTACAGTTTGATGTGGGCCAGACATGATGACAGAATACAGAAAAGATGTGATGACAGAACTTCAAGGTGAAGCCTAGGACATTCTTAGTGTTAAGGAGAAAGAAGCATGGGGAGAGAATGGGGAATAGTGTATTGGTGTGCGTCTACACACACATTTCTCTCTTGAGCCAAGTAACAGCTCCTGACCTGCTGCCTCATTATGCTTTCCATTCACTGTAAAATGCCACATTTAATAAATACAGGTATGTCCTCACTGGACAAAGGCTCTATGAAAGCATACTGGAAGATAACTCACTGAGGTAGCTCATTTACACCTTTCTTGTATGGAGGTCTACTAAAACAACTATTTTATAATATTGTCAAGAGACAATATTAATTTTAAGTTGTGATGTGTCTCTGTAATATTTTAGTATTTATTGTAGCTGAAGTGTCACTTGGCCAATATTTGCTCTCATCATAGTGGTACACATCAAGGGGAAGCAAAGATCACATATCAGTCACAGATCAGATGGTGACACAGAATATACAACAATGTGTCCCAACTGTTCATGCTAACATTCTCTGTGATCTGACTTCCATGCTCAAGTCTTTTCCATAATGCAAATATGCTCTGAAAAAGACATCTGCTGCCTTTGAACACTTTCATGGCTTGTAACCAACTTTCATTCGGCATTTCTGCAGTGGCAACTTGCTTTCTCTATATTGGTGCTAAAGCGTTGCTTATCAAAGTGTTTCTAAAAGTGACTGCAAGTGACTTCCAATTCCCGTGTTCATTCGTGTCTTTCTTACAGAGATACTGATGAAGTTGAACAGAGCCAAACACAGCACTATGATATTTTCCTTTCTTTTACAGGGTTATGTGGTTGGGATACCTGTGTTGAATATTCATTACAAGAAATAAAGAGAAATAAAGATAAATAAACAGCCTACTTGTAATATACTACTGAAGACAGGGTTTATGCTATTTGAAAATTTGGTTCAATATGAAATTGGAATCTACTGTAAGAGGAATTAAGCCAAAACTTGCTTTGTGTTCAACTACTCAAAAGGAAGTATTAGCACCTCCTGTACTTTCTCATGCATTGACATTTTGATGAATGATTGTATTTGTCTCTCTAAAAGGCTGGAATGATGTCACTAATCACTGTACTGCAGCATTACAATTGCAAGATTTCTCCAAAGAGTAAACTATTTTTAAAGGTATTTGCAAAATCTTCTTACTTGCTGCTAAAGTCACTTTGAAATGTCTTTATACGTATCTGATTTCAACTTTTGCTATGTCATAATGTAACCAGAAAGCTTTTCTCCTATATTGTCTCTCTTGGTCTAAGATGAGCTATCATAATGTCCCTCAATGTCCCGCGACCGCATGCCAGGGTATACATCTGTTTCCTGGATACCAAATGGCTGTCCATCAAAACTTACCTTACTAAAAATTTTCAGAAGTATACATTAGCACATTACTTTCTGCTTCTGATTTTTTGGCCAACAGAATTACTGAAACCACTACTACTGCATAAATGTATAAATAATTTTCTATTCTCTACTGCTTTTTATTTCTCCAGTAATATGCTAAGACTTGTTCTTGTCTTGTAGGTATAGTTAGATTTACAGGACCCAGATATTTTTATCTGAGTCCTTTCAGATCTATCAGCAATTGCTTTTGAGTCTCTGCAACTCTCTAACTTGCAGTTCTCCAATAGAGCTTAGTTGTGGTTTTAGTTTGCTGTATAATGTCACCATTACTTTCCCCAGTACTTTCCTACTAGTATAACACTTGAATTCATTTTTATGGTTTGTTTTCCTGGAACACACCCAAACCCTTCAAATACAGTCTGGTGTGCTGTAAACATGTCACCATTCACTCCTTCCTGCTTTACAATATTGACTCTACATTTATGCTTGTTACTACTGGCACACCAAGAATTGCTTATATGTCAAACACCACAGTGTGAAATAAGTGTTTGCTTCTGTTCTCTCCATATAGAAAATACATTTCAAGTTAGATTTCCCAGATGCTTGCCTTTCCTTATATGAAAGAAGACCTGATGCTGAACAGGGTTGTGCAGCAGTGATTCTTGGCAAAGTCTCCATGATCTGCTCCTCCTTTGAAGTATCACAAACAAGCACATTCATAATTATCACACTTATCTTCTACAGTCACTGCACATTTTTGATAAACAGTTGTACTAGCTATATCTCCAGCAATTACATTCAAACCCAAAACATTGTGTGAAGAGGGTTTTTGTTCACCATCTGCTATACTGTCTCATGTGTCAGTTGTGCAATTCTAGTGAACTTTTATGTATAACTTCCTGCTTTTAGTCATAATTGGAGTTCATCATCTTTCTTCTCTCACACCATTTGGTGGGCAGTAGTGTAAAGCACTGAAATGAGCACTGTAAGTTAGCCATTACAGAAAGCCTGAAGAAGGTCCTTGGTTTTCATAGGTTATATATACCAACAAGATTGTGATGACTGTGGTGGTTTGAACCTGAGTTGATGGACAGTCATTTAGACCAATAACACTTCTCAAAATTTACATATTTAAACTCCGTGGAAATGCGGCAACTTCCCTTGGTGCTCTTGTGGGAA
>VYXC01011669.1:657448-667852 GCA_013397175.1 Platysteira castanea | reverse complement strand
TAAAAAGGGGGATGTGCTGGAGGAAAAGGGAGTTTTGTTTTAATTTCTTATTATTTCTTTTTATTTTTAATTCTGTCAGTAATAAACTTTAAAGTTTGGAGCATGCTTTGCATTCCTCCTTATTCTTATCTCACAGAAGGTAAGAAACGTGAACAAACCCACTATGCTTAATTGGTGTTTCTGCCTGGTTACAAACAAAACCTGTTACATGATTTTCCCCTTATGTTATAGAACATATATTCAATTTCTTCTTATAACAAGAATAAGTTCTTAGAGGTTACTTTCCTCTGCTTATACTTAGCGAATGTTTGACCACAGCGACCTGTCTTGCAATGGTTCTTCTAAAGGCCCTCACACAATAGAATGATTGACATAACAGTTAAACTTAGAAGCTACTTTCAAGTGGCTTCATATGCAGCCATAATTGTACTATATTTATTTCCTTTTGTGCAAAAAAGGAGAAACCCCCTCCCCCAATTTTTGTCTCTAGTGCTCTCAGACATTTTTTGTATTTACCACAATAAATCTGATTCCAATCAATGAAAAATGCTTCTTTTCAAAAAAATAATCTGCTTATTTTTAAACACAGCTTTACTTCTACCACATGGAGAATAACATCACATATTTTTTTCTGGAGCATGTATGTAATGCTTTTACGAAATCTTTGCTGCTGTCACAGGGAGTGTTTGTGGCATATCTGCATAAGCAAAACAACATTGCTTAATGATACACGATCAGACATGAATTTCCTAAGAACAATGGGTACCATGAGTGCATTGCAATTCCTTTTCTAAGATTTTTGGTGAAAGATACACTCACACACCTCATACTCACATGAACCAGCCACTGCCCCACAGACCAGCTCAGCCCAGTCCAGGACACTCAAGCCAACATCTGGAAAAGTGACCTCCATACACCATGGCTGCAGTGCAGCCTTTGCCTTAATACAGTGTTGGACACCTGTGGACTTGTGTCCCTATGTGAAGAACTGCTGGTTTTGCTGTTGTGTTACATGTCAGGTATCTAGCATGCACTGAGGACATGGCTCGGGGCCAGTCTCTGTGATTCCTCATCTGAGGCCAGTTGGCAGGTATCACCAGGGTTTTTGTCATCTGCTGTTCCCCTGCTCCAGATATCTTACACAACTCCAAGTCTTGCAGTGGTTATGTGACAATTTTTTTCTGTTGCTTTGTTTTTCAGCTCACATTTCAATGATCTAATCAGTTAGAAATGGGCCAATATTGTCAAAGTCTCCTTTGCCTGAGCCCTCAGGTAGGCCTTGCCCCAGCAGCTGCATTGGTTTTTTATGTTGTGTAGAAGTTTGTTCTGAGCTTAACTTTCTTGGTGACAGGCTGTCAATCATTGCACACTGTTTTTGTAATTGGATGTCGAATTTTATTTGTGCATTTAAAATAAAATGGGCCCTGCATTCAATGTCTATCATCACAGTTTCTTAAATAAATGTGTAGAAACTCTCAGTAGATACATGGATATTAAATACATTTCACATATCATCTTTATTAAAAGTATTTCATCCATGCATATTTTTTCATATAGGTAAAACCAGATTTGCTATAGTCTTACTCACTACTACAATTATGTTGATTAATTTGATTATTATTTATGCCAATGTTTTCATACAAACCATTTTCGTCAGCCCAAAACACGTGAATTACCAGAAAAAGAATTGGAGGATGGGAGTATTTCCAGTCTTACCTAATTTCAGAACTTGAAAATTACAGTAGAGCAACTCTGGCTGCTTCCATTCAGTGAATGCATATGAAATATGAACAGACATTTCTCAGCTTGGAGGAAGAATGTGATCATAACTGCAACCAAAAAAGACCACTTGGGATGTGTAATCTGACCTTTATGATGTGCCAGATAAATTTTTGCTATTATCTTAATCAGAAAAGGACAGCTTTCTTTTTTTTTTTTTATATAGGAAATTAAGTGTTTTGCTAATGAATGGTTCATCATAAATATATTTGATTACTTCCAGTAATGATGTAGTAAGAGTCTGGGGCTTTAAGGGGGGAGAAGATGGGACAAGGTAGTATATTTAAACTATATTTAATATCCTATACAATGTATCACCAGTAAACTCTTAAATACCAAATGCACTACTGTTTGCCTTCACCTATGCTTTATTAATTGCCACACTTTCAGTAACCTTATAAATGTTTCACTGTATCTGAAATACACATTCATTATGCAATAAATGATTGAAGCTCAGTAACGGGTTTTCCTTTAAGCATAATTTATGATTTGACTTGGCAGGCTAATACCTGGAAACTCTTTGCTGCTTCTGCCAAAGAGTACATAATTTCTTACCAAAAAACCCAAAACAAACAAATGAAAAAACAAAACAAAAAACAAAAAAAACCCCCAAAATCAAAACAAAAACCCCGAAACCAAGCCGAACAAACAAAAAACCCCAAAAACCCCAAACAAACAAACAAAAAAGCAACAACAACAACAAAAAAAGAAAGGCAAGCTTATGGTTAAACTATGGAACTATATTTTATTCAATGGGCATTGTGCCTAAGCTCAGAAAACTAAGCCTCAAAATCTTGTAGCACACGTTTTATACAACCGTTTCTAAGCATCATTGATTTTACAGGTTTCCTGAACAAAGTCCTTTTCCAGCTCTCTTGCAGAAAAATTTTAAGTATAGAGCTCGTGTAAGTATTCCAAGTATGCAGTGTGTTCCACTTGAAAATCTCATTGACAGTTGCAGCAGGTGGAAATGTGTCTACATAGTTAATAGGGAATATGATTGAAACATGTCATCAAAGTGGTCTGTGCTACAATGACAATAAAAATATGGGGTTTTGACAAGCACTTTTCCTATTGAATATAATGTTCATAAGTTCAATCAGAAAGATTTTAGCTCACTGCAGATTTAACTAACTTCTTAGAAAATGGTGGAATAATAATCAGAAAGATAATTTTTAGAGGTACCATAGTGAAGAAATGAAGAAGTAGAAGAGAAAGGGAAAAAGGGAAGTGAAGAATGAAAGTTGTATACATTTAAAGTTTAAAGTATATTTAAGAAAAATGAAATAAAGCAACCCTGGAAACTAAGATGCAACAACACTTCATTTAGAGCCCATTCAAAATATTTTAGCTGGAAGAACTCCATATTGGATTTTAAAGTGATTTGAGTAATGAGAATGATGCATAACAGACTAAGGAAACAGACCCTCACTGTACTTGCCTGTTCTCTGTGTTAGAAAGTGCAGGGTTGATTTTCTGTGCATTGTTCGATGTCTCTGCACGCTCAGGAGCAGGTTTTGGATGATGCTCTGTGCTTTCAGGCTGCTTCATACTACCTGCTTACACCATGGTGCTTGACACCTGGACTATCACGTTACTGATGACAGCAGTAACTTAGCAGACAACCTTTAGTCGGATGTCACTCCTTTCCAAGGAAGATGCAATCATTCTTAGGATTCTCAAGGCCTGCACCATATCCTTGATTTACCTTATGATATGGAGACATTCTCAGCTTGGTGACTTTGTTAAAGGATCATTTTAATTTCTTGTCTGAATCTTAACTATTGCCTAAACCCCAAATTTCTTAGGTATGTCAAGGATGGGAAGGACAGGCATATGCCTGAGTTCTGCTAACATGCTGCTGCTGTCCCAATAAAGGATTGCAAATTCTCCCTTCAGTGAACAGCAGACAGATAGGGCAGTGGCTGGGAGGCACCCCAGTTTTGTGTGGGAGAAGATTTTAGTAATCCAAATGTCTTATTACTTGCAATTTTTTTGAACAGTGTGTAGGAAAACATGCTTACCAGGAAAACATGCATTTATTACTCTGAAAAGAATTCAGCATCTGTTTTTCCTCACTCACAACCTACTTTGACAACTTTTGGCTTAACTGACTCACTTAAGGCAGATGGAAAATACCAAATATACTTGGCTTGTAAGAAAAATGTTAAAGAATGCTTTTTAATATAAAATGTTGTTTCTTTCCATTGCATAAAATGTTTCAGTTCTTACTAAACATGTCTAGATGCCAATCAGATAACAGAAAAAATTTGCCTTTTGAGTACCCTGGGTTTTGACTTTGCAACAGTTTATCCTTAATGATGTGCAGATGACCAGTTCCTCATCTGGAGGAAGTGGCCTCCTCAGAGATCACTGCTGATATGGTTCCAGACTGGTTTAACATTAAATAAGTTCTTTTTCTGTGTAAATTCATTGATGGAGCACTTTCATATGTGTGTTAAGCCATCAGTGAGAGAGAGGTTCGTATACAGGAGTATAATTTTAAGACTTCAAGTCAAGACCTGTAGCAGTGCCAATACTTTTCTTTAGACTGTATAGCTGCTCTAAATGGTGAAAACAAAACCTTTCAGACACATACTGCTTCAGGTTACGTCTAAGAACAGATACACATGAGTATAGAGTAAGAAGCTATGCTGTGCTTTAGTTTATTAGGTGTATACTATTTACTAAGGTTCTTTTTTGACATTTTTCAATTCTGTTACTCCTTATAAAAGTGAATCAAGTAACCACAAGATGAACAGAAAAGATAATTTAAGGGTACTGTGTTTTAATTAAGTATTTTGGACTTTCAGGAAAATTTGGCAAAGCTGAAATGAATTTGCAGGTTATTTGGTCTGTACAAATCTGTGCTTCTGCTAAGACAATAAGCTGAAAAATTTTAGGCAGTTTTATTCACCCTGAATAATCCAGCTTGCAAACAGAAAACTTTAAATAGTCTCCTTCTGTCTACTGAAATCAATATTGAAGATATTTCATTTGATTTTTTTTCCTAAAAACACTCTTATTTATACAAATGTCAAGGCTTAATTCTACTTTAAATTCTTTTAAATCCAGAAATTACCTCACATCATAGGAACTCTTCTGAACTTTCAGCAGTATGGGAAGAAGATGGTCCTAAGTTATTAGCGTTCACTTTGTTAGTGTTCGCTCTGGTTTTTTATGGCTGTTNTCTTTCTATTTTGTATTTCATCTTTCAATGTGGGCAGCGTTCTCCTATGACACGGCTCAAGCATAGAGTTCTGTGCTTTAGTCTCGAGTTCCGAAACAGTCTGGCATGGCTCCAGACCCCCCTGTACAGTCTGAGGAGTATTCTGGGCTGCCACACTAAGTGAAGGAAATGCAAGCGATTTTTGTTACTTGTTAACAATTCTCCATGTATATAGTTGTCTAAGAGCGCCTGTAGATTTGCTAACTATCTTTGTATTTATTAATTATTATCCTGGGGCTCTATCATAAGATGTCTCATATGCTTCTGCATTGTCTTGACACAAATTAAAAAGTCCAGGTTGCCATTTCCTTTACAGAAAACCAATCTATTTTACTGCAATAGCACTCCTATTATGTTAAAGATTTTATATGTGTATGCCAACTCTATTCCTCAGTAAGTAGTCCTTTAATTAGAGTGGGCAAAATTATCATGCTTTCATGACTCTGAAATGTATTTTGGTACTGCACACTATCTCATGTTTCGTCTGTTCACATACCCTACATCTCCTCTCTGACTTGCAGCTGGAAGTCCAGGACACAGAATATTACAACTTGCTTCAGGCAGTACAGCAGCCATGGAAGTAAAAGCTTTGCTGGGTGGTGTCCTCTCCTGGAATGCAATCTATGGCTGGTGATCAAGAACAAGTAGGAAGACAGCTATCTTCACCCTGACAGCTTCAGCCACAGGACTGAGGTCAGTTGCAGGGAAACTGTTTGGAAACAGATGTCTTCTCAAATTTATTGCCTTCAGAGTATGTGACAAGGCAGGATGTTGTACCTCTTCAGAAGCTCTAGCAAAACTCCTGCAGTGGAAGGGCTGAGTGGAAACAAGAGGAACCAAAGTGGCAGAAGTGGCTGAATGAGATGTACCAAATGGTTCAATTGAGAATTAGAAAAGATGTGATATAAGTCAAAACCAAACCAAAGAAAAGCAGAATGCTAAATATATTTGCCACTCTTTTGTTTGGATTAGGGGTGAAGGAGTTTTGGGGGGCAGGATATTTTTGCACTTTTTTTTGCTGTAAGGGGTGATGAGTTTAAAGGGGAAGAAATAACTGATGGATCTCAGGAAGAATTATTATGAAGTGCTGAGGTTGTCTTTGGGAAGATGAAACTGAGGGGTTGGAGACAGTTACAGCTTTTCAGCACTTTCACTTTTCCAAACCAAGCAACCAAAGAGAAGTATAATTCTTCATCACTTAAAGCTCCTTAAATTGATATTTTAGGATTAATTTCTTTGATTCCTGACTTTTCACATAATTGAACATATTTCATAAGGGAAACCACTACAAGAAAGTTCATGACATCCATTATATGAAGCATAGTCCATGAAGATACCTGATTAGACAACTCCTGACCACAGAATGAGGCATTAAAAAACTGTCCAACTGAATGAGATACTTTACTGTGCCAACTTCAATCTACCGTTTCTATCAGCCCTAATTATAGTCAGCTAATTCTGTTAGCTTCTTTAATACATTCTAAGCTACAGTACTTACAAGCTAAGAGCAAGTACTGCCCTTTAATGGAGTTACCGTTTTCAGAGCAACCTTTTCACTCTATCAAGAAAATAATTATTCATTTTTTTGCCATGACAGAAGTTTGTCGGGGTTTTTTTCCATTATTGGGATATCTTACACCAAAAACCAAATGGTACTTTGTTTACTTAACAATATTTGCCATTTATCATCAGATTAAAAAAAATATGTGAAAAAAACTTATGTGAAAAGGAAAGAAATACCTTGATGTTCAATTCTCGGTAAGGTATAGAAGTCACTGTAATAAGATATTGTGCTTGGTCCCTCACACCAAATGGTAGACAAAGTGCACCCGTAGACAGGTTTTAAATGTTAGACTGCTATTCAGAGAAGTGATATTCTCCATTGTAGTCAGCAACTTGGCAAATCAAAATGAAATTCAATAATTTTTCCTTTTTTGGAAAGACAATAAGAAATGGGAACCATAAAGTTGGAAATGAGGCTGAACCAAAAAATCTTTATCTGAGTTAGTTCATTTTTAGGGGAGTTTAAAAACTTTTATACTAAAAAAAATCCCCCAAATCTATATTACCTGTAGTAGTCTATGTATCTTTTTGATCATACAGGTGTGTGACAATTATACACTATGATTAAACTGTCAGGCAAGAATTGCATTTAGGAAAATAGTGGTACTGTTCTAATGCAATATGTCAAGAAGCAATTCTTGATGCATTAATTCAATACAATAGGCTATTATTGAAAGGTATGTTCCCTTCAAATATCCCCACTAAAATCAATACTTGTAAAAAGGTGCATTTTCTACATAGAACAACATCTGTTTCTACCTGACCTTTGAAGGCATTGCATATACTTATATATAGATTTGAATCTCATGCTTGAAACAATCAGATAAGCCAGAATCGTGCTTCCTCTGTGATGCAACGCAGGCTAGAATTGAGAACAAATTAAATGAAGAGAGGCTTCCATTTATGATAAAAAGGGGCGGGGGGAAAGGGGGAAGGGTATAAACTTGTATCATGATGTCAGTACTGTGTGCCACACTTCTATTCAGGCCTGTATAGACAAGCAATAACATTCCTAAACAGGTAATAAACAGACAAGAGGGTTACAAGGGGCTATTATCCTTAAACAGTAGAATCCTTACAGAAAAACAGTTTGAAGAAATGTGGGCTGGAAAGTGATGTTATCAACAACTGTGTCAGAACTATTGCAGCAAGCACATTTCTGATGTTTGCTTTCTGCTTAGATGTACTGGAGAAGTGTAAAAGTTAGAAGTTAAGGCAAATAATATTTTAGCCTTTAAAACAGTTATTCACAGTTCTTTCTCAAAGTTTTTGAGGTAATCTGGGGCTCTTTCAGTGCTGTGTGGTAGTCAAAGAACACAGAAGTTCCCATAAAATTCTGGGAAAGGAGAACCAAGGGTCAGCCCAGAAAATGAACAGAAGAGGCAACAAAAGTTTCCAAAGCAAGGAAAGGAGCACTGAGGACTGGGGGATTTTTCCACGCAGGTAATTCCACTGTCCTGTTGCTGTGGTCTCAAAGAATGGGAATTACTTCCTATTCATTTATTAGAGGCTTCAGACTCAATTGTCCGGCAGTCCTGTAAAGGGCATTGTCTTCTTTCTACCCAGAAGTGTCATGCAACAACACTGGCATATACTTTAAATAGAGCATATACTTTAAATGCACAAGAGAGAGGACCCTATAAAAAGCAGTGATACAACAATAAGAAGCTGGAAAAAAGAAGAGGGGAAGAAAAAACTGGGAAAACAGAGATAAGAAAGAGATTAAAGAGTACAGACAACTCAAGAAATAACACATAAACTGGCAGAAAGGAAAGAAATGGAAGTTTTTGATGGGATAAACCTTCACCACACAGTGTGGGGGCCAATGGGCCCATAATAGAAGGGACAAAGGGAGTCCATTGGTGGGACTGTCCCTAGAGCTAAAAATTCTCTCCAGGTTATGGTGAACAGAAAAGACGGCTCCCATTATGCTTTGTTCCAGCACGTAAGTGTACTCCAATTCTGCTTCCCCGGTTGGCCAGTTGGCCTCCCCGCCCCCTTATACCTTATCTGTTGCTTCCCTAGAAAGTTCTCTCTTCCCTGCTCTCCCATTGGCCCTTGTTCCTTTGCCACTCCCTCAGATTTACCCCATTGGCTTCCATACCCTAGTCCCGCCTATGTACCACCCCTGTGCCCTCAGACCATTGGTTCCTGATGCTTTCCCCACCCCCACATATAATCCTAGGTCCCCCATTATTCCCTGTTTTTTGTCACTGGTCACCTTCACATGTGGGGCTGAATAAACCTCTATCATGGAACTCTATACGAAGATGTTCCTGCCTCTTTGCCATCAGTTTGTCAAAGAAGTTATCTGGTGTGCATATGTGTGCATGTAGTGGCTTGCCGAGCAACTTTCTGCTGGAGTCAGTTCAGGAGGTCATAGCACCCCACCAGAACATCCCCCAAAACCGACACCACAGTTGTCTGTAAATAAGTTCCCAAACATTCTTAATTCCTGTAATAAAGGTTTTTAATTTATTAATGTTATGTTTACCAGTATAAAGGAAGACCACCTTGCATATAAATCAAGCAAAGAAATTAGTAGTATTAGTAGAACTGAAAATTAGAACCAAACCCTTATTATATAAATGTAACTGTGACAGAACAAGAAAGAATAATAATGTGGTTAAAGTTGTTACACACACTTCTTATTTCATACCTGCTCTCTTGGTGGTTGGGTCACCCTTCTCCAAAGCCTGTACCTGGTGATAGGGCAGGTGTTATGGTGAGTCACCAGCATCTGGAGTCCTCTGCCAAAAGGAATACGGCATGCATGTTGATTCCTCCTGGGATTCACTTGGAGTGTTTTTTAAATGTTTTTTTACATCTTTCCCTTTTTTTGGGAGCTTGACATTATATATGAATTCACTACATGATGTCTTTATGTTTGGTTAGGACAATCTATGTATTTTTTTTCTTTGCTAAACCATGTATCAGTTTTGTACAGTTCCAGATCTGCATCTCTCTTAGTGACCATCACTGACTTGCTTAAGGCTCTCTGTTCTGCAGTACCAAAGCTGTGCCCCATCTCTTATTATCCCATGGCTATGCGTTTTAGTAGTCCTTTATACAACATCTTGTGTCTTCACTTATGCCAGCTTTTCTTTGCTCTATATCGTTGTGCTACAGTTGTGTTACAGTTGTAAATATTTCATTTTGCACTAAATAACTACTCCTTAGAGTTATCGGTATAAAACTCATTGGAAATTATTGCTTTCAGTTACACCAGCCTGTCATCAGAGAGTTGAAAAAACTTGGACACAGCAAGTCTCTGCAAACTCAGCCATTGCAAACTCCGTACAAAGCTGGTGGTTTGTTACTGTCAGTCATAACACTGTTATGAAGCCATAAGACTGCAGTGTCTTCTGTAATTCTACCTTGTGCTCTGTGATGCCACTGTTTCTGGGTTTCTTCTGTCTGTGTATGTATTGGGAAATTGTACAGATGCTACCTGGGAAGCTGAATGAATTAGTCCTTGTTTGGTTGGTGATAAATGGTAGTTGATCAATGCCAAATATAATAATATTTATATTCTATATTACAATAATTATAATCCATACAACATTTGGAGGGTAGAAAAAGGCAACTGTTACAGCACTTGAAATATGATACAGACATTTTGAAAGCATTTAGCAACCATGTGGCAAACCCAGGGCCCTTGGATAGGCACCAAGATTCTTGTAGGTAATGAACAGAACTGGAGAATTTTGAATCAGTCTGGAGGTCTTGTACTAGCTTTTAAGGGCTGTTAAGAGAGTGGCCATTTCATCCATCTGCTCTTGCCAAGGATTTCCTCCTGCAGGGCTGATGAAGCCCAGATAGGTGTGCCCAGG
>VYXC01011669.1:630708-657440 GCA_013397175.1 Platysteira castanea | reverse complement strand
GTCCAGCATGAGAGACACATCTGCTGCTGTCCCATTTGCTGGTTCAGCCAGAAGTGAAGCTGAGCACATACCCCAGGGACACACACATAAACATGAATACAGACACGCACAGAGGAGGTACACACAGAATACTGGAACACAGCCTGCCACAGGCAAGGCGATACCTTCAGCATCACCCAAAGAGAAGAATCATGTAAAACAAAAACACAGAGAGATGAGTAGCCTCCTTCTCTTGGGCTGGAAGAGGCAGGATATCACTAGTGCAGTGCACACAAGATACTCTCCAAGTCTGAAGGCGCATACTCATTTGCAGGTCCTTGAAGTATCATCACAATCTCTCTATTCATCCATTCACTCTGCCAGTATCCTGGACCCACTTTATGGGCCCCTTGCCCTCTGGCTGGTTCAGCTCCTTGCTCCCCAGGAAAAATGTGGCATTCACATCTTTGTTCCACAGACAGCCTCCACAGTCACAAGTCCCCCTGGCTGGCTAGTGCAGCCTGATTTTAGCTAGTGAATACACACACACACACACATCCCTCCCACATGTTTACTGGGTTTTGGGATGGTACTGCCACTTGACACTCAACAGCTGGCGCAAGACCCGTGGGCTGTGACCACCAGTCTGCTTCAGCTGCCAGCACTGAGCATCTCAATCAACTCTTGTCATGTCAATTCCTCCACAGATGATTTTAAGGGTGGGTACCACTCCTGCTCCGGTGAATGGAGGTTAAAGGCTCCAGCTAGCTCCAGTCCCTGGTACTATGACACCACTCACTCCAGTGGCTGGCACCACAAGTCAGAGTTGCCTATAGCTTCAGCCTGACTCCTGCAGTTGGCCCCAAATTCACTCACACACAAAGGTCTTGCCCATAGCTGGCACTTAGTCCTTGCAGCACACATATACAGAGATTGAAGTATGAGATTTTGCTGACATAGTTAAGACAAGATTTAGCAAAAAACACAAGAAGATAGAACAGACTGTGGTGATCAGGTGCAGGGCTCAGGCAGAAATGAGTACAGACTTGTCCTGTTTTAGTAGAGTGATGTGCCCCTTCTATAACTCTTTTCTGCCTGCCCTTGTACCTCTTTTCTGCCTCCTGCTGTTTTTTCTTCTGGTTTCCTTCCCTCCTGTACAAACATGGGTTTCGATACCTCTCCCAGGCCAGGCTCCAGGATCTCTCCTAGTTTATAGTAATATCAGGTACAAAGTCCATGTTGATCTTCCTGCAAAGGACATCTGCATTTTCTTGCTAGCCCGTCAATTGATGTGATTGGTGAAGTTGTCTCTTGCCATTGTCTCCATTTTTAGTTTATTAGACATGAGTATCTGTATATTTTGTTTCTGGCTTCCATTTTTTACTCCGTTTCCCAATTAACTCCATCCACTATCAGAACACTGTGCTGGAATAAACATTCTTATGCTCTCGCTTGTCCTCATCAGTTACTGTGAATGGGCAGACTTGATTTCTCTTACTGTTTCCTATGTTATTCAGGTTTGTGTCTCTGAAGTTCCTCGTTTATAGTTTTCTCCTTTCCTTATTACCCACTTTTTGCAAAGAAGAAGCCCTTGGCCAGATGCCCTTAAAGGAGCAGACAGTCTCTTACACACCGTAAGAATATCTAAAAAACCTAATATAAACAAATTGCTGCAACGGCTGCTGCTAAGTTGTTTAGTCAGAATTGTTTACATTTGATGAGGTGGTTCAAGTTCAGGTATCTCAGTGTTTCTTGGTCAGTGGTGAAGTGAAAATTAGGGGTCCTACTCTGGTAGCATAACAATGAGAACCATTCAAAACAAGTATGACTGTGAACTGAAACTTGAATCCAGCCAAATAAATTAATTAATACTTAATATTTTTACATACTTTAAGCTTGAATTACTCCCAATAGCCATTAGTAAAATATAATTTCTTTTGGCCTACACTAACGCCATTTCATGATAGCATCTCAATTTGGTGATTTCCTTTTCATTTTTTACTAGAGAGCAACAATGAGATGACACATATGCATGTGCAAGGAGTTACCATACAATTCTCTCTCACTCTTTCTCCCTCTTAAACTATGTCTCTTTCTCCTCCCAAGGATCTTACAGGTTTTCAGCTAGATATCCTGCTCTTTTATTTAGAAAATAATTATTCTGATCAACCCCATATCAAATCTCAGGCTGTGTGGCTTAGAACTCATTTAGGATTCGTAAGTGAATGAATTACAGGAATAGGACATCTGGGTAATGTATCCATTTTCTTAAATGATTTGGGGTTTTCCTATTGGGTTACCATATAAATTTGTACAATATTCTATTGAACTGTACTTTCTAGTTGTCCTCCAAAAAAAACTTCTCTTATTTTGAAGTTTGCCTACCCCCTTAGTGATGTCACCAGTTTTTCCTGACTTAGCTGTAACATCTAGCTATTGGTTGGAAGACAAGATGGCATTTTAGGAAATTAAACTTCTGAAATTTCTCCATGATTCATGTAAAAAAACCTATATAGACCAATACAAGGACACTGCTCATTTTCTACTTGGGCCGGTCTTATGAGATTGAATCAGAAATTTTCAGGAACTCTTTAAGCATAGTTTCTAAAGCTGTTTCCATGTGAGTTAGAGGAAAATTTGCATTGCCCTGAATGACACCAGAGATAAAGTAACAGGCTGAATCACATTTTTAAAGTTCTGCATAGTTGAATTTCATGTCTATAAAGTCTGATCAAAGACTGACTTGGGCTACCCAAGAGTTTTCTTACTTCACCAAGCATATCAGGGCAAGGGATAAAAGGAAAAGTTCACTTCCATTTTTGATATAGATAATTATGGATAAATATTCTCAGTAGAAAGTATAGTGACAGCATGCAATATTCATTACTCTACAATTACCTTTTCTTGACTCTCATACTGCTTGAGTCTGTTGGTCAGATGGCAGAAGGGTGCTATCATGTTGAAGAAGACTATCATGCCTGACTCCCAGTGTTCCTCTCCTAACCTATGACTTCAACTATCAATAGTCAGTAATTGTAATTATTCAGTTCCCCTATAATAGAAGGCTGGTGAAGAAGAGCACTTGCTCTTCATTGCAACTGCACAACTGATAACAGAAAGGCAGATTGCTAAAATTACTCCTTTGCTATATATCACATCCAATTTCCTATGTTGTAAGGGAAAAGATCCATTTTCTGGTGTGTCCTTTCTTTCTTTTTGAAATTGAGATGTCGGTGTAGAACCAGAAATGCTATTATTCTATAAAGTACCAAATGACTGAGATTCATAAAAGGTAGCTTTAATCAGAAGATATTGTTGTTGATGTGGCATAAAATCAAAATGAAAGGTCATGGACACAGTGACAAACAGGAAACTAAGTTGTGTCTTTCTAAAACTGTATTCATAAATGTGAATCGCCTTTGTAATTTTCAGAGAAGCATGTCCCTCTTTTGCTTTATCCTCTTACCTGCAATATTTGCTCTGACATAAATACAGTTCTGACATACCTTGATCAAGAAGAGAGACCTCCAGTATAGTATTATTCCCCAAGGCAGGATACTGCTACTACATTGGGGATAGTTCTTGAATAAAGCTAAAGTGCAAACTGAAGAAGTGAAGTGCTGCATAAGATAAACAACCACTTTTCCCATGAGAAAACTATGTGGAATTTCTTGTCTATATGGCATAAACTGCAACGAAACAGAGTGAATCTATATTAACTTTTAAACCAAAGTAATGCCTTTGTACTTGACATTCTTCCATGTGCAAGGACATAATACAGTTAATAAAAGAAAGCCCTTGTCCAGGAACATTGTTTTTAAAAACTGGTAGCTTTTCTGGCAAGGGAACAAAAATATCATC
Organism: Platysteira castanea; assembly: GCA_013397175.1. Lineage (NCBI taxonomy): Eukaryota > Metazoa > Chordata > Aves > Passeriformes > Platysteira > Platysteira castanea. Next base: position 653,600 of record VYXC01011669.1, on the reverse strand, counting down.
TAGGGTGGGAGGGTTCCCTGAGCTGTCACAGTGCTGAAAAAAACACTAGTAAAAAGAATGTTCTCTTTGTTAATAAGAATCTTTTACTTCAAGGAGTCACTGAAATCCTAACCAATATCTAGCAAGAGAGTCCCTGACAAGGGCCTGTTAGAAAAAGAGGGAAGTCAATAAAAGTAAAGTGTAAGTGTAACATTAATGGCAGGTTCTTGTAGCCATTTTCCCCCAAATTATACCATTCCTATTCAAATACCATCTCGAGAGTCTCAGACAGTGTCAAGTGCAATCATTGTTATTGCAGTTGCCAAGGTAATCAATTGAAATCATAATGAAGGGAACAGAAGGAAATCAATAGAGTCTGAAATTACAAATAAAGAGAAGCTATCGTTTAAAAGCATTTGGCTGAAATCTTCCATATTAATGGAGTCAGAAATGGCTGTGTCATTCAGAAACAGTGTGGTGCATAATTCACTTGAGTGCATTAGAACACCTAAAAGCTACCAAGAAAGTGTCCACCTTAGAAGCATCACTGAATTGTTTGTTTGGTTCCAATATGTTTTCATATTTAAAACAGCGGGGTTTTTTGCTCCCTCAAAAATGCCATCATGATGTAATCTCAATAAACATAGTTTCTATCTCATAATTTGTTGAAGAAGTTTATCTAATGTGTGCTATCTCTTCTGGAGTTTTCACTCAGTTAAAAGCCCTACCCAGATGCAGCTGCACCCCAATAGATTTTATACCCCTTAGGTGCCCCAGTGACTGTGGGACATTCCCCTTATGGCAGTGCTGAGCATTTACAGTCCTCTTTTACACAGAAATTATACCCATGACCTCATACATGTTATTTAATACAAATATGTGGAGCACACATTACTGCATTTAGACGAAGGCAAGTGGTGATGGGGGTAGTGTCCCTTTCTCTTTGGGCAGGTAAGACAGCAGGATTCTTTATCTGGCTTCAGAGAGACAAGCAAGCAGAGAATGAAGCACTGAATGTGTGTTTCTGCTCTGAGTGCTCTATTAACCAAATGTTGTTGCACCTTGCAAGGCCCAGGATATAATTATCCTAGAGGAGAAGCTAAGCGTGATGTGGTAGTCTGTTACTGCATTCACTTGGGAAGGAGAAAACATGGGTCCCAGCTCATGAACCAACTGGAGCAGGGAATTGAAGTATCCATTGGAGCAAGAAAGCCAGGTCTCTTAGACTAGCCATTATGTTATGCAGCTATGTCTTCTCCCTCTATCCTTTCGGTGAGAGAGGTAGTGAATATTTAATAGTTTCATGCAAAATGGAACAGTTTCCAGCGGAAGGTTTGGAAAAAACCCTATAACCTTATACAGCATTACTCTTAGCTGTTTCCTGTGCAAAGCAAATTACCAACATGTGAAAATATTAATCTATTTGAATTCTTCCCAAAAGTACTCACACTACTTAGTTGCTTCTGAAGTGGAAAAGAGGCAAAGGTCCACACTGCAATTTTCCAGCTACATTCAGAAAAAAAAGATGATAGGGGTCAGGTGTTTTTGCTTTTATGCTCTTACCTCATTGAAATGTGACTTAGTTGTCTTAAGGAAATTATTCTTAAAAGTGAGCTAGAAAGAATGGGAACAAAAATTAAGAAGGTACCTCCTTCCTGCCTGAAATACCTATATGTCCAAACATTGAGCTACCAAGATCTTTTTTTGCTCAAAAATGTCAACTGGTTTTTGCCTGGCGTTTAACAAAACCTTTCCATTACCAATTGCATAACAGCAATTGAAATTCTCATCAAATCCATCTTAACTGTTTATAGTCTTCCACTAGGGAGCATTTGCCTTGGTAAACATCTGCAGTAAAAGGCTATTTAATCTGCACAAGTGAAACAGCCAGTTATGCTAATTCATCCCTCCTGCTGTCAGTTTACATTGAAATATTGTACAGATCAGGTCTTATGCAGTAGGTAAGTCAAGGTGCACTGTGGCTTGCTCTGAGAGGAGAAAGAGCCTTTGCCTTTTCTTCTGTCACACCAGCTTAGATCTGATCATTGTGTGTCTCTGTGAAGGAGTTCAAAGCACTTTGCTCTGCAGTCCACCAAAGCAAACTGCTAAGAAAAAGACATCTGATGGGCTGACTTCTGCACCTGAGGCCAGTTAAAGAGTACATAGCCATGCAACACAAATGAAAGCATAAACTAACCATACAATAACTAACAGCACTTCCTGCCTTTTTATTTGTATAGATTTATTTAAAAAGGAATTAAATGCAGTGTGTTGAAAGCAACAAGCCCCCTCCTTTCTCGAGAAAGCATTGAACAAGTCAGGACAAAAAGTCCTTCATACCATATGTGAAAAATCAGGCATGATGCTTTTTTCCCATGTCACAGTTGTAGTCTCTGGGGTTCCTTTAGCTCTAATTGTTCCAAGTTTGCAATCTATGGGTTGTCACTTTCAAAGTTTTTGGATGAATATTATCAGAAAGCCAAACTTGTAGCAGATTTGAAGATTCCAGGCTGTGCTTTCTAGTATCTCTAGTTTTGCTTTCTGGCATCTGGCTCCAGCTTGGAAGATCAGAATAATTTCTCACTTCCTCTTCTTGATGCTCGGTTTTCAGTCTCATCACTTACAGGAGCATCAATTCTCCCACCACTGCTTTATTTCCTTTTCTTCCTGAGAGGATTTCAGCTTTTATTGATGATGACAGGAGCAAATCCATCTAAAACAGAGGCCTGAATGCTATTTTTGTTTTAAAGAAAGCTTTGCAAAGGAAGGAAAAGCCACCTTATAAATGTCCAGATAAAAGCTGAAAATAAATCAAATAGGTATTTATCCTTTAAATAATGTACTGAATGTTTCTCTACTGTAAAGCCCTCATAGCAGATCAATACTGTTTACACTATTCACTTGCAGCAAGTAGTAAAAGACTTTCACTTCAACAGTTTCCAGCCATTTAACATTGTTAAAAAGACAGCTAAAACATCAACTGGGGGCATTTTTTCCTAAAGTGAAATGGATCGATTAGTTTTCATGACATTCACTGCAATGACTGTGAACCAGGATTAGGAATATGGGAGTAAAAAGGGAAAGAAGTCAGCGCACCTCTTTTAAGTTAATGAAATAAATTACATACCTCTACTCAACAGGACTAAATCTTCTTGGAGGAATTGACTTCTTTATAATGCTTTGTTAATAACTACTTCTCTACACATGTAGTATGGATTGTCTTTTAAATTGATTTCACTATACATATGCAAAAACAATGGCTCTGAAATTCTGGTCTGTGACATTTGTCATGTTGAATCAGTTAGGTGACAGTGTAAATTTGTGATCAATGCCACTTCAGTGAGAAAAGGTATTCATTATTAGCAAACTCTGTAAGAACTATGCATGGTAATTAAATAGAAATGAATTGTTCTAGGTTTTTTGGAGTTAAAAAAGAAGTGATTACTTAGTTCAGCTAATGAATGCCTCTGTGTGATCTCCTATCAAGAAACCACTGTTAATAGTGTACAGAGAAACAATGGACAGTTAGGACCATTTTAGCACCTACACTGCAAAAGAGAAGACTTCTGATTGAATAGAAAAGACCAGATATGAATTCAGCATTTTTCTTAATCAAAACATTTTCCCTGACTCTCTTGTCTGTCTTATTTTTTAAATTTATTTCTTTATTGTTTTCCCTAATGACTGCACTGTGTTTAAAAACAAAAAATTAAACTTAAATATTAATGTTTATTAATTGCCCTTTAATAATTTTTTTTAATACTTCAGCTTTAGGTGACATTATATGGCTTATGAAAACAGAGTACAAATCTGAAGCCAAAAAGAAAAGAAAACTTGAATAGGTATTCAGAAAAGCTTGTGAGATGCAGATACTTATGCATACTTATAAAATATCAGAAGATGATAAATTAAATAGTGTAGAAAAATGAAACTTAGAGATATAACATTTCTGATTTATCTAATGAGTTCATTTTCTACCAAGTACTATGTAACTTCTAGACAAAAATGGTTTGTAATATTGAAATTTGTTTCAGGAAATATTCCAAGTTTTTATCCTGTAATACTGGGCCTTGAATCTTGTGAATTATGACTTCTGACTAAAAAAAATGAGCATACCTGTAACCACATTCCACTAATTTATCTGTCTTAGGCTTTTAGGTTCATAAAATGCTTCAAAATGGCACAGGATTCTGCACAAGGATGCTGTGTAAGTATTAAACAAATGTCATTAAGTCTCTGTGTATAATAATAATTAGCCATATTAAGGGGTATAAATTTGTTCAGGTAGCTTAATGAAATGGCAGTGCCCTACTCACTGAAGTTTTGTTCATTGTACATGTGTTCAGTGGGAGACACATGTACATGTGTTCAGTGAAAACATGCTTGTCAGGCAAAACTGATTTCACCATTCCTTTAATATTCCAAATAGTGAAATACCTTTTTAAGTGCTTAGTTCTTCATTCTTCTCCTATGAAGACAATCTGAGAGAGAGTGTTCAGACCAGAAAAGAGAAGGTGCTGAGGAAACCTTGTAGCACATTCTAGTACCTAAAGGGTGCCAGCATTTCTTGTTTGCTGGAGAAGGACTTTTCACAAGGGCCTGTAGTGATAAGACGTGGGGAGATGGCCTTAAGCTGAAGGAGAATAGGTTTAGGTAAGATCACAGAAGAAATCCTTTACTGTGAGGATGGTGAGGCACTGAAAGAAGTTGGCCAGAGAGGTTGTGAATTCCAGCCCTGGAGGTGTTCAAGACCAGGCTGGATGTGGCTCTGAGTGACCTGTTCCAGTGTAAGGTGTCCCAGACTGTATTGAGGGTGTTGATCTGGGTGATCTTTGAGGTCCCTCCCAAACCAAACCATTCTATGGCTATATGATTTTATGATTAATAACTAATTTCCCATATTTTCCACATCTTTCTTTAAGTACAACCATCACTACTTTTGGAATGAATATGAATGTGAGTATTTCCTGACAGTAAGGACTGTAGCTCTCAATTTAATTATGGTCTGATTTCTCCTCCTGCAAGCTTTCACACTAGAATGCTCTTCCAAAACCAGGGAAAAATCAGCTATATAAGAAGCGGTGTCTAAAGACCTAGCAATCTAAGGGTTGTTCAAACAACAGTTTCCTGAGATGCTCAGTGAAATCTAGGTAGTGCAGAATGATCTGTATTTTGGGGAAATCCAGAAAGACTTTTCATATTTTACATCCAGTAAACTTCTCTGTTTCGTGTAGGACTTGTGGTTGTTGATGGGACTGGTGGCTATCATTGCTACTGTCATTTTACAAACACAAGGTTTGTTTCATGTGTATCAGCACTGGTCAGCATTCAGCTATCAAAGTCACTTTTTACAAACAAATAAGTTTTCAAACCCCACTAGCTTAGTCCTTGGTGGTATGAGATGAAAACAAGCATGCTATGAGGAAACCATGCATAAATTATTTTTAGTTTAAATAAGATGGAGATTTTATGGATTTGGGTCAACAGAGATCATACTAAAAATGTTCACTGCTTCATTCTAATGAGTTTAAAGGATGGCTGTTCTATTTTTCCTTCGATCTATTTTTGTCCTGTTAGTATGTAAGTACAATATGTTACTGTGGAATAAAACAAACTGAGTCCTGGAAAATAATAATGTGGGAAATGCCCCTAAAATTTTGTCCTAGACTGAAGTTGTCTACAAGAGTAAACATCTGAGTATTGAAACAACTACTTTTCTGAATATAAAACTGGTATTTTATCAAAAACCTAAGCTGTGGTCAAGTCTTTCTCCAGCAGAAACACTGAATTTGCCTCTAGGTAGACACATGTATTCCTCCAGAGAAATGTGAGTGTGAATCTAGTCAGACACCAGAGAGAATTTTGCCTAACTTTCTTGCATTGTAATTTTTTTGCAATAAAGTTTGGAAGGAAAGAGATTAGGAACCTCTAAAAAGGTCAAGCCCTGCTCTGTCTGTGCTTATGTCTGAAAAATTAATAGGTACAAATCTCCTAGTGCCTGTCCTTATTATTTGTTCACAGTCAGATAATTATACCTGTGTAGTATGCGTTCCGTTTCCACTGCAGTGGGTGTGTGGTAGTGGAAAAGAGAAAGCAGAGACATCTGGGTAACCTCAGCAATGTGACTCACCCACACACAGACAGAGGCAGAAGAGCAGAGTGTTTGCTTGGTCATTCAGTCATTTTCCTTCTTGAGAATGAGACAAGGGTGGTCAGAAATCTGTGTTCAGCACAGCTCCATAGGAAAAGTGATTTCAGTAGATCTGCTTCTCAGAAACTCTGCTATGAATTCAGATGTTCACCCAACTGCCCTCTGGAGCCAAGGTATCTTCATTTCAGGTCCCCTTTGGCAGGGACAGGTAACTAAAATGTGAGTATGAAAGTCCTTTATATGTTCCGTCTCTTAAATTTCTTCTACAAGGTTAATAGAAGAATAGCATATATCACAGTGGCAGTGCAAGTGTTGCCTTCCTTAACAAATATTTTCTTTGGTTAAGGTTTTCTCGTTAAAAACTCCCTGAACAGAAAAAAAGCCTAAAAGTTAGCCTTTAAATCTATATATTTGGCTTCAGTACTGAGCAGCTGAATGCATTATACAGCACATCAAAAAAGTAAAATAATTTCTCTGCAAATACAAAGTGAAATAACACCAATCAAGACCTCAAAATTCTAATTCTAATAACTACTACTAAGTTGCAAGATATATGTTTACAAGAAAGAGAAGGAACATCTCTATGATAATACACTATTTGTCAGCAAGTGTATAGCATATTTTTTAGATTTTGTTTTGCATGAAGAGCTTCCTTAATTGTCTCTACCATGCTTATAACAGACAATGCTTGCACTTTGAAAATATAAGTTGGTCAAACATACACTAAATATAAGAATTCTATTTCACATTTAAGTTACTAAAAATGCCAGGTTGCTGTTCACGAAAATGCCTTTTCAAAAATAGATTCTAAAAAATCAAAACATGCCCCTTGTGTCAACTTCAGCTAGCTGCCAATAGCTTTTTACTGGGTTAGTCTGTGGGCTGACTGCCTTTTGCAAAAGAATTCCTGGAATAGATATATCTTGAAATAAAAAAGTAACCTATGGGGTTTTTTTCCTAAAAAGTAAGGCAGTTTCTGTATTCAGGCCAAATTCAAACTGGGCGAATAATATTCTGCCTCCTTCATTCCTTGATGTCTTTTTACTGGCTGATGGTTTCTTTAGTCTTTGTAGAGTATATGTACCTGTGTTGGTGCAAGAAACCATTCCTGGAGCTGTCAATAATTTGTGTATGCCACTGTGTCTGGGGAGACACAATAAAGACGCTCTCAGACCTGCCAGGTTCAGCAGAAAGGAAGGAAAGAATAGACCTTTATTGTTTACATTATCTCGTTCTTATACACGTCCCAACTCCACAAGGGATTGGAGAGCATGTCACTTCCTTCTCCATCCCACTGGAGAAGAGAGGTGCTCATCAAAGTTCTCTTATCACAAAAGGAATGAAAAACAGAAAATACCGTTAAGTAAACATTGGCTATTATTTACATGAAACTGTGTGAAAGAATCTGACTCCAAGGTTAAAAACAGAAGGCTTACAAAAACCAGGGCAACATGCCACTTAAATATTTCAGGATATTTAGTTCCATATCACAATGTAAATATAAAAAAAAATCTTCTCATTTATTAAAAAATATATTTAAAAATTGTATATAATTAGGCTTTCAATAGACTAATTTTATTGAAAAGGGTGTAGATAAAATAGGGCTAAAGCCTCTTTGATCTGGTAAGACCAGGCTGGGGAACAGAAGTAATGTGTCTTGTTAGATCAGGAGGTATAACCAGAAAAATACGGAGATCTTACTCAACCAAAAGCTTTAGGTCTAGCTGTTGATTGCTGTACTGACTGCTTAGATTTTCTATCCTTTTTAAGTATGACAGGTATTATTTTTTCTAATCTGGAGGCAGTATATTTGGGGAATCCTTCCTGCAGTGTGGAGTTTTTGCTGTAAAGACTCTTTAGAGAGAGTGTGCCAATCTGCTTGTATTTCCAGAGGTGAATGAAACACAGGTGTACAGTCAATCTCCATCAATTTTCCCCAAGGTGATGTATTTAACTTGTAATTTGAGAGAAGCAGTAACATATTTATTGGTATAAAGCAGTGATTTAACAGTTTCATAGTAAATGTGACAGTGGTTTAATCAGATTTGATGGCAAGGAGCTCTTGATTGTTTACTGCATAAAGGACAGGGTCAGGCAGAACTATCAGAGACCCTGCTGTTGAGTCATGAGGTTCAGGAAGGACTCCATTGCTTTCTAAATTTCTTTCATGAGGGGAGCTCACATGCAGCTGGATCCAGACTTAGTCCCAGACTTGGTGATTGGTTCATGTCTGAATGATTACATGGGCAAAATCAATCCTTTATGTCACTTAGGTAGGGTTTCAAGGTTCAGGATCCTGTTGATCACTTACCAAGGATCAATACAATTGATTATTGTTACAGCAAGAAATCTCTGTCTTGAGGAATAATCTTGAGAGGTGTCTCTTCTCATGGGGAGATCCTGGGTGCAGCCAGCTCTCCCATGGGAGTGATCAAAGGGCCCTGGCCTGTCCTTTGTTTGTGGAGGAGGATGGTTGACTTACACAAGCTGTATTTGGGGTTGCCTCATGCTCAACTAGCCCTTGGCTGTTGAACAAGAATTATGGCCCTTTGCTTGTCAGATCTGCTGTTTGTACTGAGGAATGCAGAGGAGAGGTTTAGGGAAGTGTTTTGGAGTGGATGGCACAACTCCATGAATAAACTGAAATAGTGACAGAAAGTTACAAATTCTCATTTTAACACCAAGTCCAGATATATTAGGATGTTCAAGAGTTGTTTGTGTTTAAGATCTAACAGAGACAGCACACACACTGAGAAACTGCAGACACCCTATTTCTTTTAACAAGAGATTCAGGGTGCAGAATATTTCTTTATTAAATATAGCCAGGTGATAAGCACTTGGGAACAGATCTGATCAACTATTAAGGGCTTCCCAAAAGTGACACATTCCCTTAATCTCCTCTGCAGTTCAGCTGTTGTTGCTAAGAACACAGCAGAATCGGGGATTTTCATGTCTAACTTTTAATGGGTGTGAAACTGGAATAATAACTAATAATTACCTGTCTTGCAAGGATGTTGTGGAGATCACATAGTTAAAAATTGTACAAAACTTTTAATATGTAAAGTGCAATGAGATAATTATGACTGTATTAGAATCTTCTGTGTATGTTCTTGTACGTTAAATTTCTGTAATACAGTGAATTCTTTGTCTGCTTCTGTGTGTGAATGAAAGTGCAGGACAAGTGCAGCACTCTGAGTGAAAGTTCAGGACAAAAAGCATATGAAGGAATTTTTTTTTTTTTGGCCATGACAATTCTATCACTGGCATAGTCAGCAGGCAAGAACTAGCCAAATGATACTAAGCACAGCTTCAAAGAATGATAGTAGCCTTGGAGATTTTGCAGCTAATCACATATGATTAATGGGGAAGTTACTTTAAAAAAACCAACTACCTTTCCTTTTTGATTGCTAATTATTCATGAAAGACTAAGAACAAGAGTACACTGAAACAAGACAACAGATTTTTAAGCACTACAATAAAAGAAAAATTGATCACCTAGTTAGTATGCAAGCAGCTAAATACAGCAGGGTCAGCTGTGCTAATTTGAGAGTCAGATTGGGAGTTTAGCAAAGCCTCTTAGTGCCAAGTGGCTTATTTCAGAGTTTCAATNCTAGCTGTTGATTGCTGTACTGACTGCTTAGATTTTCTATCCTTTTTAAGTATGACAGGTATTATTTTTTCTAATCTGGAGGCAGTATATTTGGGGAATCCTTCCTGCAGTGTGGAGTTTTTGCTGTAAAGACTCTTTAGAGAGAGTGTGCCAATCTGCTTGTATTTCCAGAGGTGAATGAAACACAGGTGTACAGTCAATCTCCATCAATTTTCCCCAAGGTGATGTATTTAACTTGTAATTTGAGAGAAGCAGTAACATATTTATTGGTATAAAGCAGTGATTTAACAGTTTCATAGTAAATGTGACAGTGGTTTAATCAGATTTGATGGCAAGGAGCTCTTGATTGTTTACTGCATAAAGGACAGGGTCAGGCAGAACTATCAGAGACCCTGCTGTTGAGTCATGAGGTTCAGGAAGGACTCCATTGCTTTCTAAATTTCTTTCATGAGGGGAGCTCACATGCAGCTGGATCCAGACTTAGTCCCAGACTTGGTGATTGGTTCATGTCTGAATGATTACATGGGCAAAATCAATCCTTTATGTCACTTAGGTAGGGTTTCAAGGTTCAGGATCCTGTTGATCACTTACCAAGGATCAATACAATTGATTATTGTTACAGCAAGAAATCTCTGTCTTGAGGAATAATCTTGAGAGGTGTCTCTTCTCATGGGGAGATCCTGGGTGCAGCCAGCTCTCCCATGGGAGTGATCAAAGGGCCCTGGCCTGTCCTTTGTTTGTGGAGGAGGATGGTTGACTTACACAAGCTGTATTTGGGGTTGCCTCATGCTCAACTAGCCCTTGGCTGTTGAACAAGAATTATGGCCCTTTGCTTGTCAGATCTGCTGTTTGTACTGAGGAATGCAGAGGAGAGGTTTAGGGAAGTGTTTTGGAGTGGATGGCACAACTCCATGAATAAACTGAAATAGTGACAGAAAGTTACAAATTCTCATTTTAACACCAAGTCCAGATATATTAGGATGTTCAAGAGTTGTTTGTGTTTAAGATCTAACAGAGACAGCACACACACTGAGAAACTGCAGACACCCTATTTCTTTTAACAAGAGATTCAGGGTGCAGAATATTTCTTTATTAAATATAGCCAGGTGATAAGCACTTGGGAACAGATCTGATCAACTATTAAGGGCTTCCCAAAAGTGACACATTCCCTTAATCTCCTCTGCAGTTCAGCTGTTGTTGCTAAGAACACAGCAGAATCGGGGATTTTCATGTCTAACTTTTAATGGGTGTGAAACTGGAATAATAACTAATAATTACCTGTCTTGCAAGGATGTTGTGGAGATCACATAGTTAAAAATTGTACAAAACTTTTAATATGTAAAGTGCAATGAGATAATTATGACTGTATTAGAATCTTCTGTGTATGTTCTTGTACGTTAAATTTCTGTAATACAGTGAATTCTTTGTCTGCTTCTGTGTGTGAATGAAAGTGCAGGACAAGTGCAGCACTCTGAGTGAAAGTTCAGGACAAAAAGCATATGAAGGAATTTTTTTTTTTTGGCCATGACAATTCTATCACTGGCATAGTCAGCAGGCAAGAACTAGCCAAATGATACTAAGCACAGCTTCAAAGAATGATAGTAGCCTTGGAGATTTTGCAGCTAATCACATATGATTAATGGGGAAGTTACTTTAAAAAAACCAACTACCTTTCCTTTTTGATTGCTAATTATTCATGAAAGACTAAGAACAAGAGTACACTGAAACAAGACAACAGATTTTTAAGCACTACAATAAAAGAAAAATTGATCACCTAGTTAGTATGCAAGCAGCTAAATACAGCAGGGTCAGCTGTGCTAATTTGAGAGTCAGATTGGGAGTTTAGCAAAGCCTCTTAGTGCCAAGTGGCTTATTTCAGAGTTTCAATTAAAGATGAACCGAACAGGTTTGCACATACCCATGTGTGTCTATGATGGGATGCTTGCGCACTGTCACTGTTACCAAAGAGAAAGCTGGACTATTCCAGCAAGTATAACATCAAAATTTAATTTTTTTTCTTTTTTTTTGAACACATGGATGGGTATTTTCTATGACCATGAAGAAAGTGTTTCCTGACTGGTTTGCNTTTTCTATCCTTTTTAAGTATGACAGGTATTATTTTTTCTAATCTGGAGGCAGTATATTTGGGGAATCCTTCCTGCAGTGTGGAGTTTTTGCTGTAAAGACTCTTTAGAGAGAGTGTGCCAATCTGCTTGTATTTCCAGAGGTGAATGAAACACAGGTGTACAGTCAATCTCCATCAATTTTCCCCAAGGTGATGTATTTAACTTGTAATTTGAGAGAAGCAGTAACATATTTATTGGTATAAAGCAGTGATTTAACAGTTTCATAGTAAATGTGACAGTGGTTTAATCAGATTTGATGGCAAGGAGCTCTTGATTGTTTACTGCATAAAGGACAGGGTCAGGCAGAACTATCAGAGACCCTGCTGTTGAGTCATGAGGTTCAGGAAGGACTCCATTGCTTTCTAAATTTCTTTCATGAGGGGAGCTCACATGCAGCTGGATCCAGACTTAGTCCCAGACTTGGTGATTGGTTCATGTCTGAATGATTACATGGGCAAAATCAATCCTTTATGTCACTTAGGTAGGGTTTCAAGGTTCAGGATCCTGTTGATCACTTACCAAGGATCAATACAATTGATTATTGTTACAGCAAGAAATCTCTGTCTTGAGGAATAATCTTGAGAGGTGTCTCTTCTCATGGGGAGATCCTGGGTGCAGCCAGCTCTCCCATGGGAGTGATCAAAGGGCCCTGGCCTGTCCTTTGTTTGTGGAGGAGGATGGTTGACTTACACAAGCTGTATTTGGGGTTGCCTCATGCTCAACTAGCCCTTGGCTGTTGAACAAGAATTATGGCCCTTTGCTTGTCAGATCTGCTGTTTGTACTGAGGAATGCAGAGGAGAGGTTTAGGGAAGTGTTTTGGAGTGGATGGCACAACTCCATGAATAAACTGAAATAGTGACAGAAAGTTACAAATTCTCATTTTAACACCAAGTCCAGATATATTAGGATGTTCAAGAGTTGTTTGTGTTTAAGATCTAACAGAGACAGCACACACACTGAGAAACTGCAGACACCCTATTTCTTTTAACAAGAGATTCAGGGTGCAGAATATTTCTTTATTAAATATAGCCAGGTGATAAGCACTTGGGAACAGATCTGATCAACTATTAAGGGCTTCCCAAAAGTGACACATTCCCTTAATCTCCTCTGCAGTTCAGCTGTTGTTGCTAAGAACACAGCAGAATCGGGGATTTTCATGTCTAACTTTTAATGGGTGTGAAACTGGAATAATAACTAATAATTACCTGTCTTGCAAGGATGTTGTGGAGATCACATAGTTAAAAATTGTACAAAACTTTTAATATGTAAAGTGCAATGAGATAATTATGACTGTATTAGAATCTTCTGTGTATGTTCTTGTACGTTAAATTTCTGTAATACAGTGAATTCTTTGTCTGCTTCTGTGTGTGAATGAAAGTGCAGGACAAGTGCAGCACTCTGAGTGAAAGTTCAGGACAAAAAGCATATGAAGGAATTTTTTTTTTTTTGGCCATGACAATTCTATCACTGGCATAGTCAGCAGGCAAGAACTAGCCAAATGATACTAAGCACAGCTTCAAAGAATGATAGTAGCCTTGGAGATTTTGCAGCTAATCACATATGATTAATGGGGAAGTTACTTTAAAAAAACCAACTACCTTTCCTTTTTGATTGCTAATTATTCATGAAAGACTAAGAACAAGAGTACACTGAAACAAGACAACAGATTTTTAAGCACTACAATAAAAGAAAAATTGATCACCTAGTTAGTATGCAAGCAGCTAAATACAGCAGGGTCAGCTGTGCTAATTTGAGAGTCAGATTGGGAGTTTAGCAAAGCCTCTTAGTGCCAAGTGGCTTATTTCAGAGTTTCAATTAAAGATGAACCGAACAGGTTTGCACATACCCATGTGTGTCTATGATGGGATGCTTGCGCACTGTCACTGTTACCAAAGAGAAAGCTGGACTATTCCAGCAAGTATAACATCAAAATTTAATTTTTTTTCTTTTTTTTTGAACACATGGATGGGTATTTTCTATGACCATGAAGAAAGTGTTTCCTGACTGGTTTGCATCTCAAAACCAGAAATATGCATAAGCTTTTTTATTATTCACACTTCTTCACTTTCTTTATGAGTGGATTATTCAATAGGGTAAAAAAAAAACCCAAAAGCAAGACCAGAACATAAAGACCAGGTAAGTATTTAAGAAATCAGAGAAGTATTTAAACAATGACAGAAGGACAATAAATAAAATCTTCCCCTTTTTGTCTCTTTAGAGTGCAATATCTTCAGGGCTAATATTTTGTATAGGTGGTTTAACTCTACCTCAACTCATCTGATAGGACAAGCTGCTAGATTTTTTTTTGTTTGTTGTTTTTGTTTGTTTGGTGGCTTTTTTTGTTGTTGTTGTTTGGGTTTTGGTTTTTTTGCTTGGTTGGTTTCTTTGATTGGTTTGGTTTTGCTTTTTTTGCTTGGTTGATTGGTTGGTTGGTGTTTTTTTTGTCTTGATCTTTTTTTTGGTTGGTTGGTTGATTGGTTGGTGGGTTGGTTGGTTGGATGGTTTTTGATTTTTTTTGTTTTTCTTTCTTTGGGTTTTTTTTGTGGTTTTGTGTTGGTTTCTGGTGGGATTTTGTGTTGGGTTTTTTGCTTTGTTGTTATTGTTGTTTGGGGGATTTTTGTTTGTTTCTTTATTTGTTTCATGTAAGAATCCTTAGACAGTAAAATCCTGATTCTGTTTTATGTGGACCACTTATTACAGGAGTAGTCCATAGGCTTCCAAGTTCCTCACAGAGGCAGAGATGCAGTGGTTGACTCAATGAGCTTTTAATCCTATATTTATCACAATATAAACAATGGTCATCTACATAAGAGCAAAGAAAAGAAATAATAAAAGTACCAAGCTACACTGTATTCTCAATTCTCCCAACTAGGTTGGAAAAAAAATTATTTTTGTTGATTTATAGAAGAAATACCAATCATATTTCTGTATCAAAGTGGCAATTCCTTCAGGGAAGATAAAGTAATTTAGCTATGTGAAGAACACCTACCCAGTTATATGTTCTATGAAAGTAACAGGGTATTGACTAGGACTCCTGTCATTTTAATTGAAGGTATAAAATTTGAGGAAGAATATAAAAAAAAGGGAGTTATTTCATAGGATGAGTTTTTAGAAGCTTTCTCTGCATATGCTCTTCTAAAGTCAAAGAAATAAAAAATAAGTGAAGGAACAAAGAGGCTCTGGTGAAAATGACCTCTGCTGTTCAGGGAGAAGGTAGCAGGACTGAGGATAAAATCCTGTGAGTGATGCTGGTTTAGCCATTGCAAAGCAGTTAGCAAAGAGTGGCATATTTCTGCTCCAAAAGCAAGAGCCTCTCTCTGCCCATCTGCAGTGCTGCAGCAGATACATGAGAGTTCACAAACAGCTGATTTCCTCAGACTTTACACAGGAGTGGCAGATCCCATCTATCACCATACTACAAAGCTGCAGACCCTAGATGAGACAAGAAAGGTTACTGTTTGAAAATACATCCAGGAGCATTGTCCTTTCCTCTTCCTGTCCTTCGCTTCACGAACAGAAAACACCAAGGCTATAAGCTACCACAGAAATTACAGGAGAGAAAGCATTTTCAGCAGTCCTTTGCTCCCAATCCCAGATCAATCACTCTGCCTCTTAGCTGAGCAAAAGGGCATCAAAATTAGATTTGAGTGTGACGAAGGTTTAGAGGGAAAGAGAAGGTTCCTTAAGCAATTGAGCCTATTAGAAATATAACCAAAGCAAATGCACATGGGTAAATATGTCTGCCTCCTTTATTTGTCAGTGTGCCTACTTCCCAGACCATAGCAAATGGGGTTACTGGTAAGGCCCTCTGGTAACTGCAAGAAGATACCTGCAGTGGAATGTGTGAATTGCTATTTAACTGTGGAATTCAGCACTGCAGCTGATATTACATTTTAGAGGCATTAGAGAAGCTTTTCCTGTAAGAAAATAGTAATAGTAATAATAATAGTACACTTATGGTGGAAAAACACAGCTGTAATTCTGATCTTGGTGAATCAGAAGTAGTTGTCATTGTCCCACTCTGAAAATACACGAATTTGTGGAAATAAAGCCTGGTTATAGTTTCACCACTCCAGTTCTTGTTTCTTTCTGCCATGTAAGTGATGCAGTAAACTGACCAAAAAAGGCTTGCCTGATTCTGTAAACACACCACTCCGCTCCACTAGTCAGCTTCCTGGAACAGACAGCTAATGCTCTCATCAACATGGATTGCCCGTATTTATAAGGAAGTATACATGAGATGTGTGTGCAAGATGCTCCCTCCTAGTTTGAATTTGTCACATTGTTTACAGCATAGGAGATGATTTTGACTTAAAAATCCTAACAAAAAAATCCCAAACAAACCCACACTTATCTGCAACCCGAATTTGTAGTAAGAATACTCTTTACCGCCCCGTGTTGTTGGATTTCTTCTATGAAAAAAAAAAAGAAAGTAGAACCCGTTAAAGCCCACAAATCTTTAAAGACTCTCCTGATCTCAGAACATAACAAACTTTGCCCTTCTAGTTCTCCAATTAAGGATTCTCCCCTTAATTGTTTAAAAACTTAAAGGAAATACTGCAGGTGGGTATTCACATGGACATTAGACAGAACAACTAAGAACCTGTTGGATACATTAGTAGAAAGCTAACCTAAGTGGGGATTTTTCTGTTGATCTTTATTTGGAATATTTTGCATTTTTGTGAAGCCAAAGACTGTATCAACCTTTTTGCGCACGAAATAAACTTTTATAGACTAACTCTGTTTGAAGGTTGTAGAGGAATCAAGAAGATACTAAGTCAGCACAGAGAAGAAAGTCTCCGTGTCTCAAGACTGTCATTTTGCATTTTGCACTTCATGTATTTCTTGATCCTTTTGCTTGAGCATTATAACTGACATAAAGATGTGGAACAATAGAAAGTTAGATTCCCATAGAGTTTAAATAATGGTTCTCATTAAAAACTTCTAAGTAGATGCTTCTATAAGGACTTCGTATTGCGTGAGGACATTGCATTGCATGAAAAGAAAAGATAAAGTAGACATATAACTGCAATTTGCCACTTGTGAATGATACAGTGCAGTCCAATGTACGCTGCTGTCTCTCATCCTCACTTATTCTTGTTCCTGTATTAACCCAGTCTTGACCTTATACGTAACTGAATAATATTAGAAGAGTTTATAATTAAAGTTATTATTTTCCTGCCAAGGATATATAGAAAAAATTGCACTGTTGGTGTGCGCTTCTACCTGACACAGCGCAAAATCTGTTGTGCTATCCTGTTGTTCCCCACCTCCCCGTAGTGTGCCTACTATTGCTTCTCTTGAGGCAAAAGGAGTAAGGGGGACCACAAGAGAAGGTACAGACTTTCATCAGAAAAACATCCTCCTTCAGCAACCTCTCTCTCTGTAAATCTGAGGCAACCTTCTCCCCCTTGAAAAAAACTACCTGCGAAGGTTATCGTTTCAGCAACTTCTTACATTCCTCCAATCCTAGCGTTAAAGATACACTCACCACACAACAGCTAAACCATTTTTCCTTTCCCCAATAAACCCAAATATTTTCTGAGTTATCTTTAAAGCAAACCCTTTCAAGTCTGAAATTAAATTGGAGTCACATGGGCAACAGCAAAGAGAATGAGTGATCTTTGCTGTTGCACTTGTTTCCATCACACCACAGTGCCAAAATATTAACAAACAATTTAACGGTGTTTCATTTGTAAATTATCATGCCGTTGTTAACTTAATGGCACTTACTGACCATAATCATGCTTTAGTGACTGAAGAACAAAAGGTAGAGCAATGGTTGGAGTGCTTTCAAGTTTGATAACGTTTCTTCTTCTCCAAGTTTGATACCATTCTAAAAACCACACAAATTTACACATTTAGACACCTTACTGCAGGCATGAAAATGGACCTTTCCCGGGATTTTGGCTCAAACTCCAAAAGCAATACTTAGATGTAAAGTTAGGTGGATTAAATAGATGCTTGAGGATTTATAGCAAATAACAGCAGGATTTGTGAATAGCATTCCATTTCCTCTCACTTGCCTTTGAAAATAAAGTTTACCTTTATATTGGTGACTGCAAAATTCCAATTTCATCTGGGCTAACTGGCTACGTTTCTCATTTCCTGTTACCCCACATCTGACTGTTGGAAGGATGTGTCTGCTGAAGAAAAACAAGCCCTTTGTGTTCCAGCAGCATTGAAGCATATTTTTCAAACAGAAGTTATCTATTCACTCACATTTTTTTCCCACAGACTAGCATCACAATTCTTGATGTTCTTACATTTTTATGATCAGAAATGTGTGCTGCTTTTGAGTACTATTAAGTAAACATGTTAATTAAGTACTCTTCAGTCTCAGGTTTTGAGGGGAATAAAAAGTATAAGGGATTGCAAGCACTTCGCCCCTCCCCCCCCCACCCAGTGTATTCTGCTAAGCTTGCCCTTTTATTCTCTTTATTGGAGCTCTGAACTCAAAATTTTGAACAAGGCACAAGAGACAGGATATTAAAAAAGCTCTTTTGCAAGCTCTTTTCCTTATTCTACTGAAGTTAGTTCTTGAGAACTTTCTTTCTAATAAGTTTGGTAAGATATCACAACTGCAAATTCAAAAGCAAACTAGAGACCATGAATGCCACATGGATAATTTGTGTTATGCTGGAACATGATGACTTCTTGGCATTTGAAACATCAGTGGGTAATCTTCTGTCTTGGGGTGGTTTTCTATTCCCTGATCGTCTGCTCTATGCCCAGAAAGAAGAAGCAGATTAAATTCCTGGTCTGCAATTCACTACACCCAAGAGTGATTCCTGCTAATGGGTATCCACTTGTCTACTTCATCACATTGTCTACTTCATCCCATAAACTGATACAGACTAAGAGGAAACAAGTCACAAAGCAGGGGAAATATAAAAACAGTCGCATGCAGCCTCCCCTGCACAACAGAAATGAACAGGCTCTGTAGTATGCTAAGTGCCCAAGTGAAGGATGTGGCACGGAGGTTCAAGTTAGAGGGTTGCCTTTCCACAGGAAACTGCTTCCTGTTTCCAGCCTCAAATTCATTTTGTTCCCTCACACTGTTATGATCCAGTTTTTTAAGAGATGCCTCTGCCTGAATTAAAGTGCAAACAAGACCATATGCCTAAGTAACTAGTACAGATCTTATTTAATATTAAGTATAGGTGGACAGTAAATGAGGTAGAGAGAAAGGCAGAAAGAAACAGAGAAAGGGCAGAGGGAGAACAAGAGACAGAGAGAAACTGATTGAGTAGAAAGATATCACCATGAAATGGATCCCTATGGCATCCTGCTGGTCCTTCTTAACTCTGGTCTTCTCAGTGGTGGGGGTCCCAGAGTCATTCTTCTGGAGGTACCACTCTCATACAGCCCACCTCCCAGGTATCCACAGGGCATAGGTCCTATTCCCGTAACTTAGGATAGCATGTATAAGCACTTGTTTCCTTTCCCACAGTTTGCCATCATGGGAGATTTTATCCAGGTACTCACCAAACCTTCACCTCTGTTAGGCCTGGAATTAGCTCCTTCCTGTTGTGCTGTTCGTGCTTATTTTAAGTTCCTGTTGTGGTGGCTTATCTTTTGAGAACTTCCTTTTTTTGGAACAGTGTTTTGGGACTGGCAACTGCATTCTTCAAGTCCTTACACACTGTCACTTATCCTTTGTACTAAGTAGAGCTTCTGCTTCCATGTGCTTGTAGCTCCTACCTCTCTCCTAAGAGAGTTTTGTATCCTCTTTCACTCTATTTTTGTTGCTTAAAACAGCCAATTCTCTTCAGTTTCCAGCCAAAACAGAGAAAATCCATTCTCTGGGTCCTTCCTATTTCTGTTGTTGACATCTTTTGAAGTGTAAATATGTCTTTCTCAAATAGAGTTGAACAAAACAATATCCTACATGATAATGGCAACAGGTCTTTGTAATAGGAAGCATGATTTAATTAATACCTTGTTATTTGTCATGGAAAACCCTCATCCACTATATATGTACTTTATCTACATTGATTTCTCTAAGATCAGATGCCTGATCACTCTGTCATCTGGTTTCAGACAGTGAATCTATTTTTTTTTCCTTTAGAGCAAAAGCACAGTAAGAACTAAATGCACTGTTTTCATTGTACCATTGCATTTTGTTCTGCCCCTGTTACTTTAGTTCTCAGGAGCATTCAATTTTTGCCATAAGATATTTTGCTATTAAAGCTTTATTTAAATGCCTACTCAATTTATGCCACCAGCAAACTCTGTTAGCACATGCCTACTCTTGGATTTATCCCACTGAAATATAAATGACAATATTTATGAAGTGGAAGAAGAATCAAGGAATTGAAATATGCTTAGGGAAAAGTGTCTGGAATGTGATGAGCTTGCATGGAAATCTCAGCTGTGGAGCTAAAGCCTCTCTGTAGCTGATGGCTTTTTTTCACTTAAAGAATGTCTACCCAGGGACTATATCCAAATATGACAAGAGTATTTTTATTTATTTTTATTTTCTGTTTATTGACTTTTTAAATAGCAGTTATTGCTAATATTGCTAAAATTGATACTCCCAGATCTTTAGCTCTTTTATCTTATATTGCCAATGTTATACACAGAGAACAGTCAATAGATAGCAAGGGGCAAGGTGGAGGAGTGCTAGAGAATTTTTTTTTTTTTTTTGCTTATTTTCAGATTTGCTGTTTGACGATTGAGATGTTGTTTAGAATAAATTCTCCCCTTAGCATTCTTGTTTATTTCCCTAAAATTTATGTCTGCTGGATAAGTACACTTGGTTTCGCCTTTTTTTTTTTTTTTTTCTAATTTCTAATTTTTGGGTCTTAACCCAGTTGACCTTTTTTTAAACAATGTTGCAACCTTGACCCCCTTTGCTGAGTTCGCATACATACAAGTAACTCTAAGGCAAAATGACTGCACAGACAGGCACATGACATGGTAAATATAAAGCACAAAGAAAAGTACTTTTAAAATCCTGAATTTGGTCTAGACTGAACACTTGATTATAATGACCAAATTTGGCTTTCATGTGAGAGAGAAGGCATTTTGCCTTGACGTGAATTTCATTTTATTAAACACATATTATTTTTCCTATAAGATTTTGTGTACAACATTATAACAGATCTGGTAAGGCAGTTAGAATTACTATACTATCTAAATTCAAATGATATTTAGATAGTGCATACTATTTGGGGTTGAGAGCAAAGCCTAAGCAGTCTAATTATTGCTTCTATTATGTTTTAGATAAGTTCATAATATGAGTGGTCCTATTAAATTTTCAGTCACATCTGCACCTTGTAAAGATTCATTTATTTCATAGTTTTCCAATGTGTCAGTAGTGATTAAGACACAAACATTGCATCTGGCAGTCAGGTTTCTTTTCTCCTTTTGGCTTTCCCTTCAGAACCATGTAGGTTTTTCTGTCATTATTGTCTATTACACTAGCAGTAATTAAATGAGCCAAAAGGAGGGGAATATAATTTTATCATGAGCTTTAATGCATACATAAGTAACAGGATCTGAGGAAGAGTGTTTTAAGCAGCACCTCAAAACCAAAAGATAAGATACAGTGACTAGAAAACCCCCAGATGCATTTTAATCAGATGGAGAATTTACATGAGCTTCTAGGCTGTTTAGAGAAAGGAGGATCTGAAGAGGATTTGAAGGAAAATTCCCCTGTTAAAACTGAAGGCCAAGTATGTCCATTTATCACTCCAGTGATGAGGTTAAGAAGGCGCTTCATGCTTCACCTTTTTTCAAAGGACATAATCGATGCTCATAAGGCAAGTATTTCACTCTCTGAAGTTATTTTAGATTCAAAAAACTCAATGGTGTATTGCTTTTATACCCCTTCCTCAGGAATGTCCAGTCACATATGGTATAAAAAAAAGGAAAAAGCAGTGAATGCTCTTCCATTCTTGAAAAATCAGCAAACTATAGATTTTTTTTTTTTAGAAATGAGATTTTTGAAATATTTCTAATGAGAATCAACGCACTAAATTTTCTTCTCCTAAAATCTGATGAAAGTCTCTGTTCCAGTCCTTCTCAGACTGCAGTAAAGTGTGCTATCTGAGGCAATCAAAACTCTACATACCTACTCTAATGATCTAAAATATACTTATGGATTTCCTTGATATTTCAGTGATGAAATTATTACACTGTTATAAAACTGTACTTGCAAAAGCATCAGCTTCAAATGGTAAGACAGGTTGACCTAAAGTATCAGGCCTCCTTCCCAGATATCTCAGGACCAAAATCCTGGAGTGGTCAAGAAGTATTTATGCTATGTTCATGCCACAGGAGTCTGAAATATTCCTGCAGGGAAAGGTAAAATATCTTAGATGCAGACTACTGATGCTGTTTGTGGGCTGCCCGAGGCCGCACAGCATCCTGCTGCGGAAGTGTCCTTGGCAGTGAAGCCTTGCAGCAGCTTCAAGGACAATGCTGGCTCCTCCGCAAGGAGCAAGCCCCAAACCATGTTGTTATAAGAGCACCGGCAGAGGTAAAGGATGAGGGAGGGGTCTTCTGTGTGGTTTCCAATGCTTTATTGTAGGTGAGGGTTCCAGGGACAAAAAAGACCATCAGTGAGCGTGCACATGGTTTTTATACAGGGGTGGAAAGGGGTGGAGCAAAGGAAAATAACCAGTGGGGTTCAGCTTCAAGGGAGGGGATAACAAGGGAACCGCCAATGAGGGTAACTTGGAGGAGGGGATTATGTGAGTTATCCAATGGGGTATCGAATACAGAAGAACTTTCCAGAACTTATACACAGGCAATAGGGGAAGTGTATAAACATGAACTTGTACATAAAACTGGATGGAGAACTCTCAAACCAATGACCTAACAGTATCCAAACTGATATACATGAAATTCATGAAATTCATAAAATTCGTGCCTGAATGGATTAAGAGTATTTAATTAAAAGGAAGTCTTGTTATGGAATTCAAATTTGCTAAATGTATGTCGTACTTCCTGCCCAGTTTTCTCCTACCTCAGAAATGCTACTCAAAGAAGTCATGAGTGTGTGATATCAGATGTATT
>VYXC01011669.1:602399-630642 GCA_013397175.1 Platysteira castanea | reverse complement strand
TTCTGGGAGGCTGTAGCGTGGCAGACGCTAAGCTAGGGCCAGAACTCACCCGTGCTGGCCGGCACAGAGGACTTTTCGGTGATGGTGTTTTATTATTATTATTGCCATAAACTCTGTTGGTAATTTTCTAATAAATGGTTATTGTGTTTTTGCACGTAATCTGGCTTTATTTATAACAAAACTAAGTTCCATTGGGAACATGGGAACTCGCTGTAACCAGTGGAGAGAGCTAGACCTCTGTATCCTGGAGGTCTGCCCACATCCAGAGGCCAGTCCTCTGAATGTCCGGTCTCTGTGGCCACTGCCACATGCATTGCAGCAGACTACCTTTCTTCTCCCTGCAAATACATACACATTGGGAGGAAGATGTAGTGAGACAGAAACTCCCTATCTGCAGCTTCTGCCTCAGGCTCTGTCATCAGCAACCCTTTTTCTCCAGGCCATAAGAGGCCTCTGTGTGGGGGGCTTTCTCAGTTTGGAAGAAAATGATGGAGAAAAACTTTCTTCATCCCTTTCTAGGAAGTAAAATTACAGTTACAATCCTAGAACTACCCTATAATTCATAGCATTTGGAATCAGGTTCCGTTTTATTGTTAAGCTCCACTTTATTCAAAAGATGAGCTTTATAGCTTTTTCAGATCAGTAGAGTTCAATTTTTTTGTGTAACTATCCCTGGTTTGACATTCCTCTGTTTTGCCAGCAGAATCTTTGTTAGCAATATCAAGGAAAGTGAGATGTTACTTGCTTGCAGTAAAATGTTGCTTATGTCAATCTAAGTCAGTGTAACAGCATCATTAGGTAACTTTGTGCGCTAATTTGGCCTGGAATAGAGTTAATTTTCTTCACAGTAGCTAGTATGGGGCTGTGTTTCATGTTTCTGATGAAAAAGGGCTTGATAATACAGAGATGGGTTTGTTACTGCTGATCTGTGCTTGCAATGTATCAAGACCTTTTCTGCTTTTTGTACTGCCCTGCCACCAAGGAGGCTGAGGGTGCACAAGTTGAGAGGGGACACAGCTGGGACAGGTGACCCCAGCTGACCACGGTGGTATCCCAAACTGCATGGCGTCATGCTCAGCAAATAAAACTGGGGAAGAAGAAGGAAGTGGGGAACATTTAGAGAGACGGTGTTTGTCATCCCAAGTCACCCTTATGTGAGATGGAGCCCTGCTTTCCCAAGGATGAGTGAACACCTGCCTGCTGATGGGAATGGTGGAATGAATTTCTTGTTTTGCTTTACTTGTGTGAGTGGCTTTTGCTCTACTTACTAAACCTAGCCTTTATGCCAACACCCATGTTTTTTCATTTAACCCCACCAATTCTCTCTTTCACCTTACTGTGGGGGAGTGAGGGAGGGACCATTTGGGGTTTAGTTGCTGGCTGGTGTTAAACAATGATACTCAGTAATCTTAACAGGAGCTCCGGAATTCCTGAGTAGAAGTTGCATATCTGTTCCATGCTAGCTTTCAGGTATGCTGGGAATAGTTTTGGGGTTGAGGACACACTTTATTTTCCATTTTTTCCCATTGTTATAACATACTTGTAACCATCCCTTAGTTAAAAGTTTCACTTTATATTTACATGTAATATAAATATGCATATATCTACATATTTGTACTATCAAGTTCAATAAACACAGTTTGTGTTTTCTGATCATGGCTGCATCTTAAGTTTTTGTAAAACAAATAAAATCTGAGTTGAATAAGGCACATGCATACACATTTTGATTGGGACTAGAAGCGGGTTAAATGATGTTTGAGGAGTTTCTGTGTTTTGTAAAACAATGAACAATGACAAGGATGTAGAAATACTGAGTCTAAGGACTAATTGCTTGCACTAGTGAAAAAGAAGGTTGTCAGAAAATAAACCAGAATGAGGATAATTCATCTCCTTCGGGCTTTAAAGTTTCAGAGAAAGTTGAGGAGCTTTTAACCTATCAAGTGACATTTGTCATTTGAAGGACCCATTTCATATTGCAACAATTACTACTGATGATAGTCCATGGAAGAATTGGCAATGCTGGTCTTAGAGTATTGAATTATTCTTTCTTCAACCCAGGCTCTGACTTTCATGCATGTGTTTAGTTTTACCATTTTTTCAGACACACCATTAGTATGGTAGGCAGGCAGTTAGAGATAAGCTAGAGACCATTTTTCATTTCCTCCCTTTAGGTCAAGCATGCTGAAGAGAAAGACTTTTTAGTCTCATTGTATGGGATCATAAAATACTGATTCACTACTGGTTTAGCTGAACATTTAGAGAATGTAAAAGGTGTTATTTTGTGTACTCTTTTGTCATGAAATGTGACGTGACCATGACTTACACAGTTGTTCAAATGGTGAAACAATCTCATAAGAATCAGTTCCAGCACTGGTAAAAAAACCATGAGAAATGAAGGGAATGCTGTTGTCCAAAGCCTTCCTGTTGTTACTTATACTAGTTATTGTTAGTAAAGCACAGAAACTTTCTGTGCTTTGACTCCTCTCTTGCCTTACATTTATACCCTCTCTCAGAGGTGAATAAAACTTTACTTGCCACTTGTATTCTTCCAAGAGAATGAAAAATCTCCCCTTCCCATGTAATGTTGTGTGACATCCACTTATGGTAGTGGTCTGTCAGGAAATATTTTTTGAATCTGTTAGGAAAGTACAAATTCTCTACTTGGGAAATGGTGCCTCTTTGCATTTCTTCTCAGAGAAAGTCATTGTTTTTATAGAACAAAATCTTTCAAATTGTCCATCAATTATTTTAAAGTGATGGAAATATTTTTTTTTATTTTGCCTCAACTCTGTCAGTTAGTCCTTGCTAATAGGGAACATTGAAGTAAATATGTATATCTAAAGGTAATGCTAATTTTATGTCATGAGTAAAGAAAGGCAGATCATTCACAGAAGGTTGTGATGCTTCACTGAAGCCAGAGAAGACATAGTGATTTCTATGACATTTTTAGATAAGTGGGACATTTTCAACTGACTTTGCTCATTCATGTTGACAATAACATGACAAAAATAAATTGAGAGACTGAGAAAGGCAGTGAGTTAAAGGGTTTCCAGATTAAAAAAAAAAAAAAAAAGGACTAAAGGAAAAAGAAACAAAAGCTTTTTTAAGAAGAAAAGAAATCCTTAACACCACTTCAAATTAAGAAAATATTAAAATTTTTTTATCCATTCCAATATGCATAATTTTGTGAATTTTGAAACTCAATGGTCCTATGTAAAAATGAGAAGAGACAATAGAATTAAACCAAAATAATTTGGTTTAGTCATTCAAAAGGGTCCTAATAAAATAATTTGATACTGACGAACTAAACACAAAAGAACCACAGTACACTTACATTTTCCTTAGAAATGGAAATTAGTATATTCCTGAAAAACCATTTTAATTTTCAATATTTTTATGTTTTGTATTTCTATATTGTCTTTTTAGTTTCATTGTATGGGATCATAAAATATTGATCTATTCTGGTTTAAATGTACATTTAGAAGAGTGTAAAACGTGTTATTGTGAAAGGTGGTAATTCTATATTTCTCTCTCTCTGATCTTTCAAAGTGATTGGACACTTTGTAACTGGTGAACAGATCTTTCATTGCAAGGGGCCTTATAATAATATCTTTAGCTGGTTCAGAGGAGATTCTTGATCTCTCATTTGGCCAGATGTTTGCAATTCAAATCACCTCCAATTTTATGTGGCCACTTCAGCACATACAAGATTCATTTTTGTCAATTATTTCAAATTACATAGAAGGCATCTGTCAACTCTACATCTACAGGAAAAGCTTCTACCAATTACTTAAAATGGTTTATATAATTTGGTTAATTCTGCAGAAAGAGCTACTAGCTGTGATGGCTTAATTCCCTTGTGTTTTTTGTCAAGACTATTTAATTATAAAACCAGTGCTGATCATCTGGTTACAGACAGCAAGGACTGCTTGGAGACATGTCCAGACTGGTCAAAATGTTATTGCTGGAGGTATCCCTGCTCCAGAAGGCAAGGGTAATCCAGGATCCAGGTCCTTGTTAATAGATCCCTTGGGGTATATTATCAAGAGTGAAATGACACCAACGATCGGTTGATTGGTGTTTGCAAATATATATATATGTAGAGAGAGAGAAAGACGTATCTATATCATTTTAGAACAATCTGGTTGCAATGGAAAGCAAGTATGTAGCCCTTTTGGTTACTATCATCTATAGTAATATAGCAATATGAAATCTTAAAGATACCACTTTAGAAAACGTACAAGGGAAAGAAAGAGAATGAGTTGGAGTAGAAAGATGTCACCACCCGAGGACCTCATGACAAGACTTGGTTGTTGCAATTTCAGTGTCTGTTGGTCAAAGTGACGGTCACAGTTTTGTCCTGTCAGGTGTGGGGGAAGGCCCTGAAACACAACATCCAATGGCTTAAAATGCGCTCAGGCTCGGTGGGAATGCCCACGTACTTCCCCTGGGCTGAGGAGTTTTACACTACTTTTCGATCACCTGCAGTCCACTGGTGGAAGGCCAGAAATGAGTCTGGGTGTGCTTTGGTGGTTTTGAGTGGTTTATGACACCTTCTAAGACCTGATAGCTGCCTCTCACATCAGTGTAAAGCCCCATCAGACCTTCTCCAGGGCTAGGAAGGGAGTTTTACAACTGAGTGAGTTGCATAAGGGAAGGCAATTAGCATGATAAGAGGCACCATCTCCTTGCAGGGTTAGAGCCTCTCCCTCGGGGGTNTGTGGGGGAAGGCCCTGAAACACAACATCCAATGGCTTAAAATGCGCTCAGGCTCGGTGGGAATGCCCACGTACTTCCCCTGGGCTGAGGAGTTTTACACTACTTTTCGATCACCTGCAGTCCACTGGTGGAAGGCCAGAAATGAGTCTGGGTGTGCTTTGGTGGTTTTGAGTGGTTTATGACACCTTCTAAGACCTGATAGCTGCCTCTCACATCAGTGTAAAGCCCCATCAGACCTTCTCCAGGGCTAGGAAGGGAGTTTTACAACTGAGTGAGTTGCATAAGGGAAGGCACTTAGCATGATAAGAGGCACCATCTCCTTGCAGGGTTAGAGCCTCTCCCTCGGGGGTGGGGTGCAAATCTGGCCTCAGCAGATGAGTCTGTGAGCTGCGGCCCTCCCACCCAATCCAGAGAGAGATGACTTTCCACACAGCTGCTGAGAATGTCTTTCATTGTGTGGATACATTCTTCTCCCTCCAGGCTTGTTTACTTCTCCTTAGACCTGAGATAATTGGACAATAATTTACTACCTTTATCTTATCTCAAGTTTCTGGCAGGCAGCTTAATTCACAGTCCAGTAACTTACATTCCAGTTCCCATCAGGAGGCATATTTGATGATGGGTGGGCTTTGGTGGTCCCAGATGAGCAGTTGCTTCTTTTTACAATTTGCTACAGTGAACAAAAGTACTTTAGTGATTTTAACAAGGTTGAAACCATGAACCATAGCAGTTCATTTTCTCACAGTTCTGCACAAAAGTGTCAAATGCTTTGTTCTGAAACTATAAGGGTGGTTAGGGTTTCAGTCAACCACTGAGTCTCTGTCAATGCCAGTCCATTGCCAGAAATCAGTCCTTTGTCTTATGCAAACTAACAGGGTAGTTGATGATTAACTGCAACAGGTATCCACACGGCAGGGTTCTATATCCAGCTTTTCACATTGTGTGACGAGAGGTTGGACAGAGGTAAGAAATGTTTTTAGTGTTCTACTGAGGGAAAGGCTGAGTTCAGTCATTTTAGGTGAAACAGGAAAGTTTAACCAGACAAGTTCCACCAATCTATGTGTTATTTATTTTAGAGTTCAGATATGATTTTTTATTGCAGTTGGAAGTAGGAAACAGAGTTAGTGGGTATGTGACAAGTTCACTCTTTCAAGTTTAAAATAGCCATTTCTAAAAACTTACTTTGGTACCTTTTATTTTCAGTAGGTGAAAATATGGAGACTGGAAGGGAGGAGTAAAGGAGAAAATGCATGGTGACTATTTCAATAGAAACGCTTTGCCTACATTGTTCAAAAGGTGTACAAAACACTGAGGTAGAAATTCAAACGTATAATTATATTCTCTCTTTGCTCAGTGTTCTGAAAGAAAGAGTGACGTTTTGGAGGAGGACAAATAAAGCATGACTTGACAGTGATTAATAGTCACAAAACTTAACAGAGAATGGGACAGTGGTTAACCTGATTAAGTATGAAAACATGCATTTAAAGACCATCCTAAACTAGAGTATCTGTACGTGGTTTTTTAAGAGATGTTTACTTTTAAACAATCAGTATGTATTGTTCTAGCTATGTACATAACATTTTAGTATTTTTTTCCAGTAAAAAATGAAGTGTCTTGTTTTTTACTGCTCTTCACACCCCAATAATTTAGCTAGATTTTAATGGATGCTCTTACTTGGATGTTTGATGCACGTGCCAATTGACCTGTCACTCCTCTCTCAATTTCCATATGAAGATAGGGACATGGTACAAAATAAATGTATAACATGAAGAACAGTAGGTAAGTTATTATGCAAAGCTGGAAAATAAAGTGATGAGCTCACATGGAGAGCCAAGAGTAACATTTCATGTCCTATGGCAGAGAGGTAACATCACTGAGTAACAAAGAGTAGCTATCAAAAATACCTAAAGCTGCAGTGGAAACAAAACCAGTGACTGTGCGAACAAGCTTAACCTTTGACAAGCTCTCTAGTGAGGGTGTGAGTTTCACATGTGGGAAAATGAGGATCTAATACGAAGAATTTTATAACCTCCCCTAGTACAGCCCAACAGGTTCTTGCTTGGCACAGACTTCACCTCAACCCTGCCTTTTGTGGGGATCTGCTGGCTTCCAGAAAGCACAGAAAATTATACTATGAGTGAAGTGAAATGGAAAACAGCACAAAACACAGAGTGCTCTTCTGAAATGGTTCTGTTTGACACGAACTTAGCAAAGTGTAGCATTTTCTCTTTTTTGCAATACTAAAACAAAGCCTGCACCTCAGCAAATTTATACAATATACTGAGAGCTCTACACAGCTGCTTACAGACCATCAAGAAGAGCAGGTGTTCATCAGCCCTGATGCTAGAAAATGACCAGTACAGTTCACAAAAACAATTACATCAATAGCACTCCTTGTCCCTTTTGTTCTCCAGAGAAGTGTGGAGCTGGGGTTGGTGAAGAGACACCCTCTGCACCTGAGGGGAAGAGAGAGAGAGAGAGAGGGGGAGACTGTTGCCACGGTGTGGAACTGCGTTTTCATAAATGTTTCAGTAAGGTCACGCCCTGCTTGATTAATTCCAAGAGTTCACATTCATCTACTGCCACACAGCCAGCCTCCAACAGATGTTCACAGAAGCCATTTCATGCTGACTTATAACCCTTCCATTTTTTTTCTGTGGCTAATGTATCAGGATGGTTGTATTCTGGACACAGACGTAAGCAGAGCAAGTGCTGAAAAGCAGCCTCCATTCTGCCTACAGCTGTCTTTGCATCACAGCAGCCTCAGTCAGCAACTAACTGGTAGCAAATTTTGCCCTTCCTGAGCAACCACATACTTTCCCTAGTGCAAATGTACCAGTGTGTGGACTTAAAACATTTTTTCCATGTAATTTTGTATGGTTGAAAGCAGCACGCTCTCAAACACAGGAATGACACAGTTTCTGAGGAGGTTGGGTATACGCAATCCAAAGACAGGACAATGAATAGCAGTAATTATTTTATAGCCTCTGCCCTCCTCACCCCTCCATCTCTCACATAATCATCAGGTTGCCAATAATAAGGGCTAAGGGAAGGACCAGTAGGATTTGGGTTTGTTATATGTTTTGGTACAGCATAGCCTGTGATGTAATGAGTGGAAGGAATACTTGCAGAACAAGAATTTCTGTTGCAGTATAAGAGAGTGGAGCAGAGATGGGTGCAAAGGGGAAGCCAAAAAAATATTCCATAAATTTTTGAAACTGTATGTTTCTGCCTAATTTATGCAAATTATTACCATTATGAAAATTTTTATTTGGTATTTCTTATCCATATTTTTCCATGAAATTCAAGGGCAAAATCCTGGGATAGGAATCTGCCCAAATTCAACTAAACAAATGTTCACTCAGTTCCCACTGAGGTAATGAAATCATTTTAATGTGTCTGTGTCTGGTAATCACATCAGGTTAGTAGTACTCTAAGGTATTATGCTNATCTGTGTATTTTCTAGGATGGAGCTCACAGTCTTCTCCAGTGGAAATTAATGCCACAAACTTGCCCTGTTTACGATGAAAGCTTAGTCTCTTGCACTGTGTTTGTTACTGGAAGCTTTATCACCTTCAGGAACATAACTCTCGAGACAGGTCTTGGGTGTCTGTTAACCTGAAGGTCATAAACTCTGTAAATAAACAATCATTCTTTAAAAAATATTTCTGAAATTTAGTGTGAGCTGAAGCAAGAGAACTGGCCCAGTCCATCATGCACCAAGCTTGTTTTGTCAGCACATGCTCTTAATCACTTATCAATGGCTTACACAAATTGAAGTAGCAGATGACGCAGGTTACTTTCAAGGCTGCATTGTGGGGGCCCTCTAAAACCAACAGTAGTGGATGTCTGTGGGGTTTGAATTCTTTTTTCTTTCTTTTTTTAATGCTTCTGGGCAGGGTTTACTTCAGCTGTCAAGAGCCAACAGCTCATGAATATGGTGCAGATAATCACAAAGAAAAAGTAATCTCATTGAAAAAAAAACAAAGGCAAAGAAAAGTTGGATGATTATGGGTGCAAAAGGTTTTTTGATTTAAAACTACGTTTCATGTTCTATTATGCTATAATCCTTTCCTAGCTGTTCTGGTATGCTTTCAATTATTCTAAGGGTGAACAGCATATCTTCTTCCCTCTGCTTTCATTTTTATACCCACCTTTCCTGTGTGCAGTTATATCATACCTGCTGTTTGTCATATAAACATAGCGTGAAGTGATACGGAGAACTGTTAAAAGACAGGACAAAGGGTTGATCAATGTACAATCCTTTAAGTGTTTTCCTTAACTTCCATAACTACGTTTAATTATTTAATTTAGAATGTATGCACCATTTTGATGTGCTATGGTGACCAGTGACAAGAGAAGTTCCCTGAAGGAACGGGCCTTTGAGAGTCTCTGAGATCTTACAGGGAAATCAATGACATTTTAATCTGAATTAGACATAGTTTCTGCAGAGAGAAATCTGAACAAGCCTCCAGAAAACTGCTGATTCTTTTAGTAAATAAGACATTTTTCTGCTTTGCTATTTTAGTACTGTAAAGATTTTCTGGTGAAATTTGAAAACTAATTGTTTGATATAGAAGGTATTTGTAGATTTTTAGATGAAAAAACGTCAGTTTAAATTCTGTATCAGGTTAAATACAAGCAATAGTAAGATTAATCTTTTTTTTATATCTGGTCTTTTGAAGATTAAAACCAATCCATGCATAATCCCTTGCTGCTAGCCAGAATGCATTTTTAAAATGTTCCTTTAATTATCTAAACACTAGGACTTGCACATTGTATAACATCATATGATCTTATCTAAAGTATTATTAATAGATTACTCTGTTAGAAAATGCAGGAAAATCCCTCTTTGTAATTTTCCTGTGTACTTCATTCTCTCTCTCCTCTTTACATTCAAAAATTTGCCTTGCTTGTTCATAGAAATAATATAAACCCAGAACGTTTTGCATGTTCAGAGAGGATCTCAATACCACTACTAAACGAATTCTCACAAATAGAGCTTGTTGGGACTTTCTGAATCTTTCTGATCTTAAAGCTTTTATTTTTTTTGGCATGAGGAAGACTGTCTTGTGGAAATTGAAAGGTTTACAGAACAGTACAAATTTTTCTGACAAGCTTTCCAGTTTTCTTTCATTCGCACAGCGCTTTAGACGATTTGCTACCAGTTAAATTTTTGTGTGTCTTTCCTTAAGACTGTCAGAAAGCCAGGAATCCCAGATGCCCATGTTCCCAAGCTCTGGGCAGCTCTACCATGTGTGCACAAAGTATTGTGTATGTTTTCCAATGACTATGATTCTGTAACAAACCTGCCTTGCACATCTGCAAGACCTGGTATTTTTGACACTCTATCCTGAAATCTGGGATTTCCATTCTCACACTGGGTTTCTCTTCCGTGAGTTATCACTACTCATTGGTCAAAATTAGTTTTAAAATATATTATGAGGCAGAAATCTTAATCTTCTGTCAGATTACTTGTGAATTGCATGCTATAATTTTAGCATGTGGAACAGACCATCTTGAGTGAGATCAGACAGGACATATCAGATGGCCAAGGCATCAGGCCCAGCCAGCATGGACTGAGGAAGAGCAGGTCCTGCCTGACCAACCTGATCTCCTCTTATGACCAAGTGAGCTGCCTGGTGGATGAGGGGAAGGCTGTGGATGTTGTCTACCTGGACTTCAGCGAGGTCTTTGACACCATCTCCCACAGTAAACTCCTGGAAAAGCTGGCAGCCCACAGCTTGGACAGGTGCACCCTTTGCTGGGTTAAGAATTATCTGGATGGCCAGGCCCAAAGAGTGGTGAAGGGTGCTGGATCCAGCTGATGTCTAGATCCAGGTCACTAGAGGTGTCCTGTGGCAGCCCAGAGTATTCCTCTGTCCGTCTGGGGGGGTTTGGAACCCCACCAGGCAGACTCAGAACTCTGGAAAGATTCCCAGGACTCTATTTTGGACCCATGTCCATGGAAAAGGCTTCCAACATTGCGAGAAGAACTGCAATGCTGAGAAAATGCAAAGTAATTAGTTTGCTTTAGCACAGGGTGAAAATGTAGAATTTACCATAATGGGGATTGAGAAGTCAAAGATGGAGGATTTGGGGCGGAACCCCTTCTCCTTCCTCTTCCTTCTCTCTCCTCCATCTTCTGCTGTGACAATAGTAAAAATAATTGGTAGAAGAAACTCTGATGTAGAAGTTGCATGTTCAAAGTAGGTAGAAATTAATTGGTAAAAACTGATAAATAATTATACATTGTGATCCATGGTTGAATCAAGAAAATGGTATAAAGGGTATGGGACTGCCCTTCTGAGGGCAGCCCTGCGATGGATCGGAGCTGTCGGACGCTTTGGCCATCAGCTCCAGACACTGTGAGAGAAGAGAAAATAAACAACCTGAACATGAACTCGCAGGCGTCTCTCGTCTTTTCTGGCCCTGGCACAGAACTTCTCAAGATCAAAAGCTAGCCACAAAGAACGCTATGAACTCTGTGGGGGTGAAAAACCATCACAGTGCCCCCCAGGGATCAGTGTTGGGCCCAGTTCTGTTCAATATGCTTATCAATGATTTGGATGAGGGAATCAAATATACGCCCAGCAAATTCATGGACAACAAATAGGTAGGATGGGAGCATTGATCTGCTGGAGGGTAGGAAGGATCTGCAGAGATATCTGGACAGGCTGGACCAATAGACCAAGACCATCCATGAGGCTCAATGACGTCAAGTGCCAGGTCCTGCACTTCAGCCACAACTTCAGGTAGCACAACAGGCTGGGAGAAAAGTGGCTGGAAAACTGTCTGGAGGAAAAGGACCTGAGGGTGCTGGCCCACAGCAGCTGAACGTGAGCCAGCGCGTGTCCAGATGACCAAGAAGGCCACTACCATCCTGACTTGTCTTCAAAAAACCTTCACCTATGCTCTTATGGTATGCTGGCATTATTGAAGATCTGTATGATCTATCTGATTCAGACTTCATTGGATTTTCCTAGACATAGGCTGCTCTTTTTAGGAGAAATGACAGCAATCATTCTCTTGACCCAGTCAAATGCTTTTTTTAGCTTACCGTAACCCCCTATTCCTAAAACAGTTTGAAGACAGTGTTAGTTTTATTTCAATACCTTGACTGCAAAAGGCCTGAATGCAACAATATCAGCACATAAAAAGAGGTTCATATGCTGTCCACTTAGAATTATTCTTTTAATATAAAAGAATTTTTATATCATTTTACCAAATGCAGGTGTTCACACAGCTTTCCTATCCATTTCATTTACTTGAGTGAATTCATATCAATTTATCTAAGAGTTGTGCAATGAAATCCAAATGAAGGTGCTCTTCTTAATGATAAGAGAAATTACTATGGTTCTGTAGCTTGTTTTCTTTGTTTTATGTTTTTTTGAATGGCAGAATGGTTGTGTTTGAGAACTTACACAGAGAACCTAAAACATGAAGAATTGCAATAGAAGAAAATCTAGGGACAAATGTGTAAATGTTTAGAATTCCTTTTATAAAAATCATATGGGTAAACTTTATCACACTTCAGAAGAGCAGTATTTTAACCTAGGGCAAACTTGTTTGACTAAAAAAGTACATTCTTTCATTTATCCCCATATGTAATCCAGAAAAATCCAAACATGCAAATGGATAAAACTGACTTTTCTTTTCAGACAAAATTCATCAGCCCACCAATTCTTTCAATAAACTAATATAATACCAAAGGGCAGGGCAAATTTTGACTGTTTCTTCTATCAACCAGTAACTTTTTTTTCCAATTCCAGTTAGGCCTTTTGAAAAATTATTTTTAGAAGAAGATAGGGGAGTTTAAGAAACCTATACAAAGAGGTTGACAAAATAAGTGCTGTTTGATGATGCCCTTCACCCAATCTGAAAATTTTTGATTTTCTATATAAGGGCAATAAGAAAGGTTTTCTGGACTGCTGGCAGGGAAAATATGCACCTATATGCATTTTTTTTCTTTTCACACATCGTCGTTCTTTATTAAATAATCATACTTTTGCCATTCTAGCATCATTAATGGCCCACTTTTTGTACCCGTTCCATTTGTCAGAGGCTGGGCTTCCTAACAACATGTCACTTTCTTCCAGGATGGAAGAGTGTGGATTTAAACAAATATAATGTTCTGTGACTTTTTGGAGCATTACAGTCAGAGATAAATGCTTAGATGCTGTATTCAGGAAATGATGTGTCAACAATCCAGTGTGATTAACCTATTTGGACAAACCAAGAATTGGAGTTCATACAGTGTCAATACACGGTGTTGAATTGACAGCACTGCGTGGAGATGCTGTCTGTACTGTTTGATGAGCGCTATTATAAACAAAATCTTAATCCCAAAGAGCATGCAATTTAATATGAAACAAAGAGACCATAAACGATCACTGCAAACAGTAGGCATGAAGGAGAAAGTGTGGCAAGAGCAAATCGGAATAGTTCTGTATAGTTTTGATACAGTCTGAATCAGTTTATTTTTCTTAAATAAATTTAATCTCTGTCAGACTGAGCTCACCTAGTAAGATAAGCAGTTGATTCCTTGCAGACCATGCAACTATGATGTATATTTGCAGAGACTGAAAGCAGAATGTGATCTGGTATTGTTTGCCACAGAAACTAATACCAGAAAAGGGGAAAGGAGACTATTCTGTACTGAAACACAGAGTTGTGATCCTATTGAATACTCACTCGGGGGTTTACCACCATGGACCTGAAGGGAAAAGCAAAAAAAATTGATTAAACAGAAAGATTATCATTGTGAAGGGCGTTGAAGGTGCAAATGAGACATTTGCATTTGATGCTATGGAAAATGACGAGATAATAAAGACATTCAGATAGGAATAATATAGAGTGACAAGCAAAAAGGATGTTCTTAGGTGATGCATTTTGAAGGGATTGAAAAGTTTCAACTTGCATAATGACATGTTAGTGATGAGCACTTTGAAGGTCAAAGCAACATTTTTATCTGTGAACCTTCTGATACCCATGAATTATCCTCAAACCAACAAATTCACCAGGGTTAAAATAAATTTCCTCAAGGTCAGCACATTCTACAAATAGAATGACATACAGACTTCTTTGACTAATATAATCCCAAATTAGCACATTATGCAATCTGTAAGAGACTGCATTCTTAATGCACTGGAGGGAAAAACAGATTTAGTTTTTACATGATTAAATAAAGTCAAAATAAAACTGCTTTAGAGGAGTAAATAAATGATTCATTATTTTGTGTGTGATATTTGTCAAAAGGCCAGGGAGATAATGACTTTGGATCTTCCTGCAAGGACCATCAATGTTCTTGGCAGCTATCATGTTCGGAGCTCGGCTGTGTTTCAATGGGTACATGTGATGGCTGTATTTGTGTGCAGTGCAGCCTGTAGGAGTAGATCTAAAGCACAGAACAGCCTCTGAAGAGGATTCAAATGGCCATGCAATAAGTATATCAGGAGAATTTATTTCAGGCTCTCTGCTGCCTGGTCCAGTGTTTCCACTGTCCACCAGGAACTTGAACAAGATTGGGTGTGCTCCTGAACCACCAGTTCTGTTTTAGCGACATCTGAAAGAATGTCCTTTATAACAGCTTGATGATGTGAACCGGAGCACTTGGAGTGATCCAGAGATCTGAGTCAAAAGTGTACCCAAAGTTTATACCAAAGAAAGGCACACACATGTACACAGGTTCATTGAGGTGGATCTGGCCCTCAGAATCTGATAGAAGCTTTATTCCCTTCCCTATAGCTCCTACAACTTGCAAAATCTGGATGGCATCATAGCCCTTCTATCAAAAGGCCTCTAGGCACAAGCTGTAGGTAGATCTCCTTGTTCCTTTAGAATGTTATTATAAATGCTAATTTCACCATCCCTGCACAAGCTTGATGAAATGATTAAGAGAACCTCTTAGACACTAGCCAGGAAACACTAATTTTGGAAATAATTTAGACTCTCTGGAGATAAGCAAAAGCATGATAGACAGCATTATGCTACCAGAGTTGGAAATTTGAGTGAAAAAGATTAAGGGGAAAATACTTCTTTTTAAATATGAGAATGGATAAGTGAAAGGAATAGTAAGAAGACAATTTCAGTTTTACATAGTTATAAAAATGTAATTCCAATTGCAATACTTATATGAATACAAATTAAATCAAGTGATAAGTGATGAACATTAGTTTCATCCAGGTGGTCCCTGTCACTGGGTAGTAAGGAGATACAGTATGGAAGACAGGACTAGAGGAAGAATATTCTCTAAAAGTGATGACAGGATGGGGTTACATGCTTATAATAACTGGATTGTTAATTCTCGAGGTAAAGGACAATCACACATTTAGGAAAGTCTCTATTCTTCATTCCCTGGTAGGGCAAGGCTGTAGAAGCATCCCTCAGCATGTCCGCTTTCTGTCCTTCAGGCTCTGTATCATGTCTCTCCATGTTCAAAGTCCCACTGGATGCTACAGTGCTGTTCAGATACAAGTTCACAGGATATTATTAATTTAACAGGCATTTGGAGAACTGAATTAAAATTCAAGGTAGAAGAATTCTTTGAAATATGTGTAATTTGTTGCAGTATCTGTGGGAACTACTGTATCCTGCTGATAGAATCTGGATCTAGAGCTATCAGACAGTGTGACCCATTATGCCCTTTTTTGTTCTGCTTCTGCCCCTCATAGAATTCAAAATCTCTTAATATCAAGGAAGTAAAGCTATCCACAAGGACCTGGCCAAGCTCAAGAAGTGGATCCATGAGAACTTTATGAAGTTCAACAAGTCCAAGAGCAAGATGCTGCATCTTTGTTGGGGCAATCCCAGACATGGCTACAGACTGGGAGAAAACCTCACTGAAAGTGGTCTTGCAGAAAAGGACCAAATACGAGTTCTTCTGGATGAAAAGCTGAACCCGAGCTGTTACAAAGCAAGAGAGTGGAGTTTTATTGTTGAATGTTCAATACCATCCACATCACTGCATGGGGCAGGAGGGAGGTGTGGTTTTGTCAGAAAAGGCAGAGGGGGTGGAAGCAGAAGAAGAGTGTGACTCTCTTTCGGTCAGGGCTGGAGACAGGGTGGGGGGCAGGGCTGGGATCCCTGCTTTGAAGAGTGCCCACACCACCGATGATGCCAGCATCCCCCACCAGGGTAAGCCAGCACACCAGTAGCACAATTCCTGACTCAAATTGAAATAGATTTCCAGATTTTGGCTTTGCCTCTGTCCCCCATGGTTTGCAAGATCTGGAGAGGGCATTAAACCCTGTGAACTCATTTGTCACATTGTTTCTCTTTGTTCTCTCTCAGCCCATGTGGTCCAGCACCTGGGCCCTCTGTCATCCTGGTTTTGCTATGAGGAAGCAGGTGATAATTTGCCTTTGTTAGTTAAACCATTTCTCTCTTTTCTATAATTTCTTTTTTATTGCTGTGTTTATTGCTATTTTCTGTAGTAAATTGTCACTCTAATGTATAATTGCTATGAGGTTTTTTGGGTTTCTCCTGTCTACCGAAAGGAGGTGGTTTGAGCTGCTTTAAGTTCCCCGCTGAGTTTTTACAACCACCACATGAGCCAACAATGTGCACTCACAGCCCAGAATGAAAACTGCACCCTGGATTGCACCAAAAGAGGTGTGACCAGCAGGTCGAGAGGGATGATTCTGGTGATCAATTCTGACCTTTGAGTCCCCACCTGGAGTGCTGCATCCAGCTCTGGGGTCCTAAGCACAAGAAAGATACAGACCTCTTGGGGCAGATCCAAAAGAGGGCTATGAAGATGGTCAGAGGGCTGGACCACCTCTGAAGACAGGCTGGGAGATGTTGTCCTGTTTTTTGCTAAGCCTTCTGTTATAACCTCGGAGTCAAAGAATTTCCACACAGTTTCATGTAAATAATGGCCAATGTTTATTTAACCATCTTTTCTGTTTTTCATTCCTGTTGTGATAAGAGGAAGTTTGATGAACATCCTTTTTCTCCAGTGGGATTGAGGAGGAAGTGACATCTCCTCCAATCCCTTGTGGAGTTGAGAATCCTATGAAGTATGATAAATGTAAATAAAGTTTCTCTTTTCCCTCCTTTCTGCTGAACCTAGCAGGTGTGAGAGTGTCCTTTATTGTGCTTTTACCGGCACAGGGAGAGATGGGTTTGTTCAGCCTGGGGAGGAGAAGGCTTTGGGGGAGACCTTAAGTAGCCTTCCAGTACCTAAAGGTGGTTTAGAAGAAAGAGGGAGAGTGACTGTTTTACAAGGACTGATATTGATACGACAAGGAGGAATAGTTTTAAACTAAAAGCTTAGAGGTTTAGATTAGATGTCAGCAAGAAATTCTTTACTCAGAGTGTGATGAGACACTGGAAGGAGGTTGTCCTGAGAAGCTGTGGATGTCCCATCACTGGAAGTGTCCAATGTCAGGTTGAATGGGGCTCTGAGAAATTTGAACTAATGCAAAGTGTCCCTGCCCAGGGTAGGAACATGGGACTAGGTTATCTTTAAGGTCCTTTCCAAAGCAGGTCATTCTTTGATCCTATGATGAGTCATGGATTTTTAGTCTGACTTAGAATTTATGTAAATTTTAGTTCTGAGATTATGTTACTTTTCCTTTAGATTTCTCATACACACTTTCATTAAAAGATATTATGATAGTTTACTTTAATGATATTATGAAACCAGACTTATTGTTGCTTTTCTTTCCCTGACAGCCTTTAGTTTTCCCTTGGCACACTATCACATTATTCCTTCACTGCACAGTCTGTGATAAACACTGAAAATTCAAATAAAACAGGATAACAGAAAGAAAAAAAGTAGATTTTACTTTAATCTTGCACTTGTATTCCTGCTCTTTCCACCTTCCATTTTATCATTTCCTCACTACTCAGCCATTCTGTTTCTGTTTTTTTTCTCAGCCCTGTTAATAATCTTCAGCTCATCTCTCTCTCCTTTACACAGCACTGCTTTTTATCTCCTTGGTATTGCTTGATCCCAGCGTTGTAATAAAGCTCATCTAGGCTGATGAATTAAAGCATTAGTACATCTGACTGATGTTTACTCTCAAATAAAGTTATTTCTCCCACTTGCCCTTGCCGCCATACCCTCTGCTTTTCCACTTAAATGAGGCTTAGCTTGGTATGGTTCTGCCCTTTCTCTGCAAATGTAAACTGGTAGTTTAAAGATATTCACAGCCTCAGAGTTTAAAAAAAGTTTTAATTTAGCTTTTATTAGGTGCTGGGCAGCAGAGTGCCAGACTGTGTACACAGTTAAACAACAAGAGCTCTCTCAGGGGAGTATATTGTTGCAAGCTTCAACATCTATATGCAAATTAGACTTTTCGTATTTGCTATCAGTTACAACAGAAATTTTCCACACAGGCAAGACATTTTTTTCTTTATCTATCTAAAATAATGACAAACCCTGAAGACAATACTCTGATCTCACCAAATGCAAAAGTTAGAGAAATTATACTGGGTTTAGGGATATTTTTAAGAGGCAGGTTATCCTAAAGCAGGGTTATATTACAGTTGCATAATATTGCTGGAGAAAAAAGGGATAATGATGAAGTCCTGCATCAGCATTGAAAGGAAATTATCTTGAAAGACTGTTGTTATTTATCACGGGGAGAATGAATCCTAAACAAAGAATGTTTCCATAAAATTTCTTAGGACTCTAAAATGCATCATGTACCCTCCTCTAAAGGCTGTCCTAAACAGTTTTTCTGAGGTTTTTCTTGATTCCTGGAGCTGAATCCCACCAAAGGTCACCCAAGCAAAAGAATGCTTACTTGACTGGTTACCCTTGGAGGCTGAGCAGATAAGCTATACTGTAGAGCTTTGAGGGATGCGCCCTCCTCAGTTGCTTCAGAAAAGGTAAGTTCAGTTTCTGGGAGGATAAACATCCTTTGATTTCCATGCTACAAATGAACTGTTGAAATTGACATCTAAGACCTTTGAGAAAGCTATCCACATTACTCACACTGTCTGGGGGCACTGCAATATGGAATATGCACTGGTCTGTCAGATACCATATTTAGAGCTAGCTGTTAGTAGAACCGCTTTCATCTTGTTTCTTTGTGTTTCCCTGTTTTGACAGTGTTTCTCATTTTGGTTGTTCTTTTTTTCTACCTCTATCCAATTTCTGCAACAGAATAGTCACATCTTGTTGTAAAACGTAATCACCTTTTTTCACGTGGGGCAATGATGCACAAAAATAATTTTAATGATAAATAGATACCAATTATGAAAAATGACTCACCAGCAGTTTAAGATAGAAGTGGTTCCAGTGCTTGAATTCTTAAAGGAACAGTGCCTTTAAATACTTGATACTTGATGACCGTGTCAATGTTTATTTTTTGTCTTGTGCAACGTCTCAGTATTTTCTCTTAAAGTGAAAACAAGCCAGTGTCTATCTTACCCATCTTCTACTTCCTCCCATGACCCTGCAGATTGTATTTCCAGTGGTGTGTTTCACAGCTTGCTGTGACCAGGGCATCACCTTGCGAGTGGCTCAGAAAAGGAGGGGAGGTAAGGGGACATAGGAAAATTAGGAAAACATGAAATTTCAGAATTTGAAGGTTTTGAGGGGTAAGGAGATTGTGTGCAGGATGGGCCAAAAAGTGGATGCAAACATGCCCAATTTATTGACCAGGAGCTATGCACTCAGATTCTCTAATGTAGAAGGCTGTTAGGTTAGTAATCACAGGCATATGGATACTTAGCAGCTTGCTTTTAGGACATCTACGTTATCGTGGGCTACAGAATGATCCTGCAAGACACGTTAGACACAAAGCAGGGAGGTGTGTTGCTGCACCCATGCTGCAGGATTGAGGTAGTCAGTGCGTATATTGAATGTATTTGTGTTAGAGTATGGGCTCAGACGTGCATTCGAAACAAAATACAGACATTCCATGTGTTGTATTTGGCTCCTAAAACGCAATGTCCTGCTTTGACAGAGAAACGTTTTGATTGAAATGTGTCTAGAAATAATCCTGTTGGAATCACAGACAACTCAGAACTGCCCTGGTTCTGGCTCTGGCTCCGTATCCAAAGATTTCCAGTGTTTGAGGATTGTAGAGTGCATAAACTTGAGTCCGTCCATCATCAACAAGAAAAAGAAATGTGCAGCCATAATGCTTAGCTCCAGATAAAAAGTCTGAAGTTGCATCTCGCGGCTGTTTTCCTGGGAAGCTTTTGTTTGCACAGCATGGTGTGTGATTGCCACTGAGCCTTATTTCTAAACGGACCTGCCCTTTCGAACAGATCTGTGCACTCTAACTGATAGTCATCCACAGAGAGTATCGGAATGTAGCTAATTATGTGGAATTTTGTACTTCAAGATAGTTTTCGGTAATTTCCTTAGCCCACTACTAGCTTGCTGAGAGTAGCCTCCTCTACTCTATGTGTGGCATCCACTTAGAAACTTCCCCATTCAGTGCGCAACCCGTGAGGGATCCATTTTCCCAAGCATCTATGGTCACATTATTGAGTACAAGATTTAAAAACCTCTTGTACATATTCATTTAAACAGTTTAGCTAAGGTCCAGTACTGCTGAATTGTGTGCAACTCATGTCACTTCCCTATGAGAGTGTCCACTCTTATCCTGCTCTTTGGTTTTGCTGCCCAAGTGGCAAACCCATTTAAATTGGCCATGGTGTGATGACTGAGAAGATGTATGTGCACTTCATGATTTACAGTTTATGTTTTTAAAATACACATACCCTGTGTCA
Organism: Platysteira castanea; assembly: GCA_013397175.1. NCBI lineage: Eukaryota > Metazoa > Chordata > Aves > Passeriformes > Platysteira > Platysteira castanea. The sequence goes on along the minus strand of VYXC01011669.1, from coordinate 610,227 downwards.
TACATAAAACCCTCACTCTGTAGTGCATCTTGGGACAAGAAGGTGAAGCGACATTGTCAGTTTTGACTGTGAACAGATTGTTGGCTAAGGAGCATTAGAATTTGGACTATTTTCATCTACATATACACAGGTAGGAAAAGGAGCAATGGTGTTTTGGGTGCAGAGGAAGGAATTGGTCTGAAGATGCAGCCTTCTGCCAAGCATGGGGACGAGTAGTACCGTCCAGTTAGTTAACAAAGGCAGTTTGTGAAAATGTCCTGCTTTTCTGACAGAGGCATCCTTTTCAACTGTTGAAACAATGTAAGAAGAAGAACTGGCACATCAGAGTTTTGTCTAAAAATCCTTGTACCCATCAGATAGAAGGAATAACAGGGTGCAGTGAATTTGAGGAAAAGGATGATATGAGAATCTAACACGTTACTTCAGATCTGTGTATTTTGTGTCAAAATCTGTGCATTGCATTCTTCAGATGGCAGGCATCTGAGAGAGTGTACACAGAGGGAGGGTGGTAGAAGTGTCTAAGCACTTATGCAGTCTGCCCAGGATGTGTAAGTGCTCTAACAGCAGTTCATAATTGTTTTACGGAGCAGCTGAGCCTAGGGACCATACCCAAGAAGTTAAAAAAAGAGAACATCCATGCAGAACAAATATTTTTCTTCTGCTCACAGGTACAGAATAGTGAAATCTAAGCATGGGAGCAATGAAAGCCCACCTCAGAGACCTTAATCAGAGTTGCAAAGGGCTCCGTCATGCCATGTTTAAGCAAGGCTGAACTCTATGATGCCCTGATTTCAGTCAGATGTTTGCAAAATACAAATGATGGATAATGTGAGAGTCTCCTGGAGCAGGTGGCAACTGTCAGAAAGCCATGGATTACACAACATCTACTATATTTGTTTCCAGAGCAACATCTGGAAAATGGGTGCCCAGACAATAGGGTAGGTAGAATGAGTGGATACAATGCCTCATTTGGAGAATGCTTGTGCTGTTACACAATTCAAATTTAAATGCAAACTCTGAACTTAAATCCTACTGGTTGAAACAAAAAGAAGCACCTCTTCTGCAGAGCTAGAAGATATTTTTATCCTTGTTTTCAGAGAAAGCACTATAGCTCTTTTTTTCACTGCTCTTTACCTTGCCATTTTTCCTTGGTGTTTTGTAAGATTATGTTGATTTCATGTTGTTGTAACACCAGGCATCAGGCACTTGAACAGCTGGACACCCTCTCCCCTCTACCATCTTTACTCTAGTTCACAACAATAAACAGAAGAAGTATTCTGTGCATAAGTTCAAGGTAGAATTATCTTTCTTTTCCTTGAGCACCACAGGTAGGAAACTGTATCATGGGGTGAGGTAATCTGGCAAAAGAGCAAACGGTGTCTTCTACCAAGGTAGGTTGCTGGCTGAGTGCACACAAGTGAATACTGAAAGGGAGAAAGGAGTATTTCCATCATGTTTTTCTCCTTTAAGACAGTTGGGTCTGATTCATATGTTCTGCTACGCTTCTGGAGATGTCAATCCAACAGCATGGGGATGGGGAAGGGGCACCCCAGGAAATCAAAGCAAACTCAATTATCTATCTGCTGACAATGACAAAACCATTTCATTCCTCAGCTCTTCACAGAATGTGAGGGGGGAAAGATTAAAAGCGTGAACATTTTTAATGAGTGCAATTATTGAATCATCAGTCACACAGTCCATCTGCTTCTGAGTGTTCCAGTGACTAGAGAAAGACTAAAATACTGCATTGCCTTTTTGCATTCGAATAATCATATAAATATTCTTTAAGAAAAAGTTAATCATATTCATATATCATGCCCATCATTTCAAATAATTTGCTGCTCCTCTTTCACTTACTTCACTTTATTAATCACTAATTTTGAGTTTTGACACCATGATGGTGGAAATATCTTGGCAGATGCATGGCTAACAGCTAATCCCATGACATTAAATACAGAATCATGTAATATTCAATTCGAGAGATAAACTAATGTAAAATTTATCTCAAAGGTCCCATTTAGTCTGGAGGTTAGTGAGCAGAATAAACTTCCCACTGCAGTACGAAAAAAAATAGAGGCTGTCTTGGATTTAAAACTCCTTTCTCACAGTGTTATCAATCCACTTGGTACACAGATCTGAGTATGAAAGCATGTCAGGAAAGAGCCAAAACTTATTCAATAGAGTTTGAAAACCTTTGCAAATAGTCAGGACAGATAGAGGAGGAAAGGTTCAGATAAATGCCTGAACCTGAGAAACAGCAACAGAACTATAAATCTGTTTTGGCTGTGGTATCCTAAAATCTATCCCAGAAAGGCAGGGAAAGGAGAGATTTGGATCTGAAACTACTAGGAGGCTTTGCTATGTGCTAACTTATTATTATGTTGGGATTTGTGCTACAAGCATGTGGTGGAATAAAAAGGATGATTTTGTGCAAGGAATGTTTTCTAGAATTGCAAATAAATGCCACATTCTGCAGAGATGTCCTTTGTCTACCTCTTTTCAGCTTTCCTCTGCAATACCCAGCTGAGAATTGCCCAGATACAGTAATATGCACAACCATGAGACATATTATTTGAGAATTCTCTGACTTTGCCACAGGCATCAACATCAGAAGATTCTAAGGTCTGAACTCGAAAAAAACTTACTTCATATTGGGTGTTGCAAACAATATACAGTAGGTTTTTTGTGGATAGCACAACATAACAAAATAACACTTCTTGTTCCCTTCTTGAGTCTGGAAATACCATTTTTTGTAACTCAGCATAGTCTGAAAACAAAGTTTAATCTCAGGGTATGAAAGTCACAAGAACTGACGCAAATTATTTGGCCCAATAAATCAGAAATTTTGAATTATGCATTGAGTCTACTATAACATTAATACCAGTATTTGAGCTAAATCCAGGAGGATTGTATGAGTGGTGGCAAAATTTCATTATGCTTTTTCTGGGGTGATAAGGTGAGCTATTGTTTTAAGTTTTATATATTATATTATTAAGTTATACTCACTCTATGAAACAATTATTCATTATATTTTCACATTAAAAGTTTATCTAATCAGACAAGATCAAAGAAACAAGCAATGGGTCATAATGTAATCATGGCATCCAGGTTGTGCCTACTCATTATGCTACTTACTTTTTACTTTTCTCCCAGTTAGTGTCTAGCCAGACCCACAGCAACAATTTTTGCTATCAGATAAAGAAACGTTAAATAAATAAGTAATTGACAGTTTGTTCTCTTTGTAGGAATGAATTAGATACTGGATTAGTTTTCTCTTCAGTTTTAAATGTGGGGATTCACTGAACCACATTTCTGTGAAGAAATATGGCTCCATGTTCACAGATCCATGCTTTAGTAATTTAAAAGTAATCAGTAATCTCTTGCATCTCTGAGAAAGTAATCAGTGACATGTAGGAGATTATTGTTAGAATCCAGTGGCTGGTGCTAAATTGATTTTTTTTTTTTTTTTTAAATCCCTCCCCTCAGTTTTGACAGCTCTGCTTAATGACTGACAGTAAATGGGGTTTGTGCTGTGTCAGGTGTTCAGGAAAGGGCTCTGGCAAGGAAGATTTGTCTTATCACATTGCACCTGAACGTCCTGATCCAGCAGACATTCAGAGCAGTAAATAACGTTGCAACAGGGACTTCTTTTGTTTCAATGAGAGCTCTTACTCACATGTATGTTTAATTTCTAAAGTGTCAATCTTTTTTCTGTAGTTTCCTGAGAACCACCTAGGCAGCTATCTCTTCAGTAAGCAAGGGAAGAAGTAATTTAATGCCTCTTTGTGTATTAATAAATTCATCTTTGGAACAATAATTATCGTTTTATTCTTGCATCCTACCCACAGGTTAGTTAAATGCCTCAGAAAAAAACCGTAGAGATTTTACTTTCAATAAGCTTGAAGTCTGGAACATGGATGCAGAAAAAGGATAAAGGAAAGAATAGAGAAAAGATGGAACACAGTGACATATAATATTCTTTGACAAGGCAAAAACAAAATGGTAAAGCTTGATTTAACTGTTAGGTTTTTTGTAGTCTTCAGGGCAGACTACAGGATGAGACTTTTCAGGATGAATTTGACTGAGATGAACGTGCAGCTTTGGTAAATTGGTTTGGGGACACAGTTCAAGGAATTAAAAGCAGAGGGAAAAGACAACAGGAGAGCTGTAAGAGGGGATGATTTGGATGTCTGTGTGATGAAAAACAGAGAGAAGAAAAAATGGCAGAAGTGTTAAGCATCTAAATGCCCAGGAGCATGGCCAAAAATTTGAATTCTGCAGAAGTCATCTCTAAATGAGAACAGAGAAGAACTTCTTATTCTGATAAATAAAACAGGATGGTTTTAACCAAGGGACCTGAATCTGATGGAAGTAAAATATATGTGGAGAACGCAGCAGAAGCTGTCAGGCCAAACCAGGCAAACACTTCCTGTAGAGAGATGGGCACCCTTCTGCCTGAGGAGGGGAGAGCTGCAGCAGGAGACCATTGCTGTGACTTACAAGGAGGAGAGAGGACAGACACAGAAAGGAACAGCAGATAGTGGAGCTGCTGACACCAAAATAGAGAAGAAAGTGTTCTGAAGAAAGCACACTGAGAAGCTGAGTTTCAAACTACTCTGAATTCAAGATATCAGCAAGCAATTTGAAATGGCACATCCATTGAGACAAGAACAACTAGGGGTCTACATCATATTCAAGGAAGGAGAGGCAGAATTAAGAGTTACTAAACTAAAAACAGGAACACTGAATTCTGTTGAGCAGCTGGAGTGAAATGCAGTTTTGATAAGGATGGACTAATTGTTAGTCTAGTGCTACAGGCTGGAGTTCAGATATTGTCTCAAAATGCAAAATAGTGGTGAAATTTTGCACTAAGATTTAAAGATACTTGAACTAAAATTTGTAAAAGCTCATTAAGGAACATTAAAGAATACAAACCAAAAGCAAAACATTGTCTTTCAAAGCAGTTGTGGGAATTGTCAGAAGCAGTAATAGCTCTTACTAAAACATGTGCTCATTTAAGACTGGTTTAAGACTTTGTGTCTCAGTGCATTGGGCCAAATAGAGGTCAGTGCTTTACTAAAATATTGTTACTGTGAAGCTTGGCCCAAAGAGCTTGAAGACTGAAATACAAGACAAACTGTATATGTGATGCAAGCAATTTGCCTTCAATTCGTTAGGAAGGCTAACAAAATTAGAAGGATGAAATCCTGACCATATTGAATGCAGTGGCAGACTTCTCGTTGATGAACACAGTATGCAGGAGCTATTAGCAATCACAGGAATCACAGCTAATCTCCTGACTCACCATGATCACAGGCATATTTCTGTAGGCTGTCTGGCAAATGCAGGCAGCAATAACCTGATGTTAGCTCCATCTCTTTAATACGACTTCCAGAATTTCTGTTCAACCTACCACATTTCGTCCTGACAGGATTGCAGCTCTCACTGATTTCAGAACTTAGTGTAGTTAACAGAATTGGGGTTTTTTTTCAAAACAAGTTTTCAATTTAAAAAAAACCCCAAACACCCTCATAAAAATAACTTGTTATCCAAAGTTAACTGCTAGGTACTTCTGGTAAAAAACAACAAAACGTTTACAAAGTCAGAGTAGTGTACTGCTACTTCCAATATTTTCTATATACGTTATCATGTGAAGCACATTCTGGATAGTCATCACTGAAGAATTGTCAGAAGAACATTTCTAGGTCATCCTGGGACTAGACATAATTTTACATGTTTTTAATTTCTGATTTTTCCAAACCAATGACCTTTTTTTGTAACAAGAAAGCAGTAACTTAAAATCCATAGGTAGTCTCTACCATAGCAGTATGTTTGATGGCAGAGTCATATTAATTGAAATGGGTGACACAGAAGGGAGAAAAAGAGGGGACAAAAAAAGTAATGGGTTTTTTTGAAGTTTAAGGGAAGGAATAGAGAACATTAACAAAGAATGTAATTTAATACCTAATCAATTTACTGATTGGATTTTCCGTGAGATTAACTTTGAGTCCAGAATGAATTGCTCTGATCTTGGAAGCTGCTATAACAGCTAGCAAGCAGTAGTATGAGGCTGTAGTGATATGAAAATAATAATAATGTCAGAGACTTCAAATAGCTACAGTATTTAATTAAATGTGTTCAAATAACATTATGGTTTGATATAAACCCACAAAAGCAAGGAGATTTTGAGGTAAGCCTGTCAGAATACTGTCCAACCATCTTCCTAATGCAATGCAACAGACGTTCCTCCTAGGGTGCCAAAACACCACATAAGGACAAATTCAGCCCTCCAGTGAGCACATCTGACTCCTTTCAGTTTCCACATCTTTTTCATATGTGTTTCTGAAACAATCAATGTAAGTGTATGAGCATTTAATGCTTTATAAAATAACTCAGATATTGTGGTTGCGGTCCTTGGCTGAGGAAAGGCATCAGGCAAAACTGGCTCTTAGGAGGTTTCTTGGGAGGCATCTTAGGAGGCATCTTGGGAGGCATTTTGATCTTTGGCAACGAAGCACACCACAAAGAAAAGAGCATGCAGCTGTGGTCTGGACACCCCTTCTTCATTCCCAGACTTCCTCTTTGCCAGGATGAAGGAAAGCTGCTGGCTCACCTTCGGTGATGTTCAACAGTACTAATGCAGGAAGCACAGGACCTGAGTGTAGGTCCACAGCCATGATGCTGGGGTTGTTAAGATTCTGTATCTGCATATAACATTTCAACTGACTGTAGGGTTTGTTCATTCTTCTGTCACACTCCCTATTTTGTTCACTTTCTTGTTGGGCTTCCATCAAAGAAAGTGCAGTACAATACATTTGGGGGAATGTTTTTTGCCCCAGCGAGGAATCAGAAGCTACTAGTTCTGTGGGACAGAGGGAGAAAAGGTCCTATGAAGCTCCTTTTGATACCCCTTTTGAACAAAGAGAGGCTGCTATAGCTTATCCTGCAGGCTGTGTACACATTGTGGTCTGGTCATCAGATTGCTGGGACACTGCTCAAGTCACGGTAAGAGCAGACTCCCTCTGCCCCATCTCTGAACTGATGAGCCTCCAGTCACTTTGGCAATTATGATGCCTGGTGTGTGCAAGCTTTGGATGACTCCCTCCCCCAGAAAATCCCTAAAAGAGCTGGATTACAAAATAGAGGCATGTTTGCCTCTTTCACTGTATTTATTTGTTCTTAAAAACTGAGAGCATAGGTATTACATCTGTTTACATGAATCAGTCTCTAAAAATACAGGGAGATAAGGGCAAGTTAACCCCAGACTGCTATTCTTACTAGTCTGAAGTCAGCAAATGGGGGGAAGAATTTTTGCCTCCATACTGAGCAGCGAGAGAATCCTTTTGATTCCTGAAGCTGCCCTGAGGGGAATCGTCCTTCACAGTATCTGCTGGCCAATAGGAGCGTGTTGAAATAGTTTCCATAAGAAATCACTAGAGGATACCTAAAAATAATGGGGCAAGGAGTGAGGAGAAAATTTTTCCTGCACTTAAATTTAGTACTAGAGAGACAGAACAAGAAGATGGCTTGAAGATCATGGAGCTCTTTCCTGGTATGGCCTCAGACACAGTGGGAGGCTCTCATCAAGTCATTAAACACTGTTTGAAGCATTCGCTGACTATGCAGACGTTGTGAATTTATAAATGAGTTAACTTTTCTGTTTCTTTCAATATGGCAGGAAAAAGAGGAAAATGGCATGGAGGATAGTTGCCAAATTTGTAAATAGAAAGAGGAAAGAGATGGTTTCAGGATGTCTGAGACTGTCACAAATTCACAAATGGAAGGTTTCATAGTCCCAAAGCAAATTGGTGAAGAATGAATCAATATT
>VYXC01011669.1:528114-602371 GCA_013397175.1 Platysteira castanea | reverse complement strand
AGGCAAGATCTTAATCTGATTTATTAAAGGACAAGACAAAATGGAGGAAATGCATGAAATGCATTTGAAAACAACAAAAAAGGTGCATCACCTATAGGTGGGGCCACTACAATTTTGTTCTCACTTATGGACAGTTCATAAAGTAAATGCTTATGTTAGCTACAATTCTCAAGCTTCTTGTAAGACACTGGCAATGACATCAGTGTCACAAAAAAGGTATGCTGGCTTTGTTAAGGTTCTGTATCTGCATATAGCATTTCAACTGACTGTAGGGTTTGTTCTTTGTTCTATCATGCTCCCTGTTTTTTTCTCTGACTTGTTTGGCTTTCATTGAAGAAGATGCAGCACAATGCTTTCAGGTGAATGGCGTTTCCCCCAGCAAGGAACCAGAAGCTACTAGTTCTATGGGACAGAGAGAGAGAAAAGATCTAAAGGATCTGATTTTAAAAATACAGCAATGCAATATCTGTCTAAGAAGCAAAGAGTAGGTTGCATCAACAGATCTTAGCCAGTTAAACTTGAGCTCTTTGGGAAAAAACCTCAGAATACAAGTTACACTTTGTCATGTTATTGTTTTAATAATATCAGGGAGACGCACCCAAACCTAATGTGTTTAAACAGAAGGAAATGGCCAGTTTCCACATATTTCACATAGTGGCATGTCTGCAAAGGATTTTAAGCATTGCCTATCTCAAATATTGTCCAGTTGGAAGTAAAAAGAACTTTTGGTTACTAGTCACAAAGAAATTTGTGCTAGCAATGTAATAAATAATCAACATTTTAATCTGAATCCAAGTGACACCAAGGATTTTTTTAATATTCTGCATTTCAAAAATTGAAATATGAATATATTCTGTAATTAATTGCAAAAATGGAAGGAGTTCAGAATTACTAGAAGTTATAATTCTTAGTTTTTGAAATTATTTTTTGCTAACATTTCCCAGAATTACACAGACTTATATTCTCAATTTGATACCGAAGGTTGCTGAGTTTATGTCTTTTTTTCATCCTTGTTGATTTCGAAATTTTCCTAAAAGCCTATTTTCTGCTCTAAACTCTCTCCTGGACCATTGCATTTTAAATGTTTTGCAACCAGGGAGAGTATAATTGCAATAGGCAATTTATTTTTATGCCCCACAAAACTAACCCATTTTCCAGAAATGAGATAGATTCATTTTTTCAGGAGGATATTTTTAACATGTTCCCAAACATGGATGTGCAAGGGCCAACTTTTTCTATCAGGTGTAAAAAAAAAAACAAAAAAAACCCCCAAAAAAACAAAAAAAACACCACCCAAGCATATATATAAATAAAACTCCTTAAATTTTATTTGGAAAAGTATTTCTGCATCTAAGTGAAATTTATCCCTACTCTTTTTTTACAGGGACTTCTCTTGACACCCTTATACTTTAGGTGTTGCCTAAATTACCATTTTTGTCACCCGCTTCATTTTTTATCCCAGTGGAAGTCTTGGTAATGCAGCATCACATTTGCAATAACCAATAATTATTTCTTCTGTAAGAACATAATCCTTCACAGTGTAAGTACTTCACCTCTCCGTGGGCAAACTTGAACAGCAGAAAGGTCTTACAGCCAGCCGAGGTGTGGTTTGCAATTCTCTTTTCACACTGTGACTTCTGTAATTAAACAAGCTGACCCCTTTGGCCTAGGTAGTGCAAGGCTCTGATATGTTCAAGTTAAAGTATGTAAGGTAGTTATCTGGAAATTATGCTGACTGTTCCTACACTCCAAGTTGTATATAATTTGATATCTTTTATCGATTCTGTCTGAAGACATCTTCCTGAATTAAAACCAATACTGTTAATTTGTTCTGTCCATAGTCAACATGAACATTTTTTCTATCAGAATTCGTCCTTCCTTTCAGAATTTTATGGGAGAAGAAATTAATTGGAGAGGAAAAAATATGATGATGGCTTGCACACAAAAAGTGCATGTTAAAAACAAAGCTGTATGAACTCCCAAAAAAGCAAAACAGCTTTCACGAATATGCTCAGAGATGCATAGAATATGAGTAATATAAACAGAAATGTTCTACTCTTTCTCACATCCTTACTAAATGAAGGATGAGCACTAAAGCCTCAGCCACAGGGAGACCTGGATTCAGTGTCACGCAGGACAGTACAAAGTGTTGTCCGTGTAAACAACAAGACTGGCCAGTGAATATCATCAATAGTAAAGGAAAAGATTGTTTTAATGCTGTAAATGTCCACTGTAGGTCACATGTGTTACTCTTTGGTATTCATAGTCCATGTCCTAGTAAGGCTTTAGCACATCCTAGTATCCTTGAAGTAGACAAGAATTAGTAACATCAAAGACATTGATTTACAATGGTTAAAAACTGGTGAAGCCTTGAAATTGACACATTCCCAGTTGACTAAGTGGTTGTCTTGTTTGGCAGTGCTGTTTCTGGGCTCCTATTATAAATTCAAACACAAAGGCTTTGAATTTCTGAGACTAGAAAATGGGAGTGAGCTGGGAACGATGAGCTGTGCAATTTTCTCCTGGTAATGCAAGCAGCAGAGAATTCCAGTTGAGAGAAGTCTATAAAAATCCTGCCTGGAATGACACCAAACCGCATCTATTAACTTCCCCAATTATTAAAATTCAATCTGCATTTGTGGGAGCTATTTGTTTTCTTTGTGCAGTACTATTTCCCCTGCCTTTGTTGATCATAGCCTTGAAAATTACTCATATTTTACTTATGTACACTGGACATTTACAGGTAATTCCACTTGCAGCTATATATATGAATTACTGAAAAAAGGCCCCTGCCCTCTCTTCTGAAGTAAGATTTTCAGGGCAACTCTGATGACATTACAAAACCTTCCAAAATTCACCTTTGCTCTGTTGTTCATTTTAACAAATTCTCTATCTGAAAGCTGACTTGAGCTTTTGACTTCTTTTTTTTTTTTTTTTTTTTTTTTTTAGTTTTTTGAGGAGAAATAAGTTTATGGTGCCCTGTGATGCCCTGGGACAACATATATTTGTGATTCATATTTATAAGTAACAAGAATGGCCACAAATTCCACAAAATTTTATTGCAACAAACAGTCAAATATGTGGTTTTGCCATTATTTGCTTTCTTGGACATGTTACTGGTCCAGGGCAAGTGCCTCCTTAGTATTCAAAACTATGCTGGTGAAAAACAATACTTTGAAGCTTATAGCAATAAAGAAAAAGCTTAATATGCTTTGAAAGGGGGTATTTAAAATGGCAGCATAAAAAGTCCATAGTTGGACGGCACTTCGGTGATGTACAATTTCTTCCTGATAAACCCAGTGGCTGATCACACCCCTCAGAACTCACAGCCCTATCTGCTTTTTTAATATATGTGTATATATAAATATATATATACAGATAAGTATGTTTATGTGCACTTGCTCAGTCAGAGACAAGGCCTCTGACATGCTACTGCACAGAAGGACAGTGCACAGATGTCTGCCAGCATCTGTGTGTTCATAGGCTTAACTGGACAGCTCCTCTCTGCTAACCTGCCCTTTTTTTCCCCACCGNTTTTTTTTTTAGTTTTTTGAGGAGAAATAAGTTTATGGTGCCCTGTGATGCCCTGGGACAACATATATTTGTGATTCATATTTATAAGTAACAAGAATGGCCACAAATTCCACAAAATTTTATTGCAACAAACAGTCAAATATGTGGTTTTGCCATTATTTGCTTTCTTGGACATGTTACTGGTCCAGGGCAAGTGCCTCCTTAGTATTCAAAACTATGCTGGTGAAAAACAATACTTTGAAGCTTATAGCAATAAAGAAAAAGCTTAATATGCTTTGAAAGGGGGTATTTAAAATGGCAGCATAAAAAGTCCATAGTTGGACGGCACTTCGGTGATGTACAATTTCTTCCTGATAAACCCAGTGGCTGATCACACCCCTCAGAACTCACAGCCCTATCTGCTTTTTTAATATATGTGTATATATAAATATATATATACAGATAAGTATGTTTATGTGCACTTGCTCAGTCAGAGACAAGGCCTCTGACATGCTACTGCACAGAAGGACAGTGCACAGATGTCTGCCAGCATCTGTGTGTTCATAGGCTTAACTGGACAGCTCCTCTCTGCTAACCTGCCCTTTTTTTCCCCACCGTTAGACACAACGTGAGAGGACAGCCATGCCCTGCTGCCAGACAGCCCCAGGATGCAAAAGCAATTGTGAAAGAGCAACTTACAGCCAGATTTGTTTACCAGGCTTCCAGCTTTCACAAGTGATGGCAGCAACAACAGCAGCAAGAAACAGCAGCAACAGCACTGTTAACAGGAAATCCAGCTGTGCTTTCAACAGCTGGGATATGTTTGATCAGAGCAGGCCCAATCAGTCAGGAGTGACTGAATCAGCTTGCATGGATGATCCTGCTCCTGAGGGTGCACAAGAGACCTGGCCAGATCTGTAGGGCTGTGACATGGGCAGTCCTTAGGGACATCTCCTAGAGGCTGGCCATGAAGACTTCTCTACAATCTTGTTTTGTTTTTCATTCCTTTTGCAAAAGTGAGAATAACCCATTAATCCTTCTGAGAGAGCCTGGTGGAGCAGGCTGGGCATGCTGCCTGTTCACCTCCAGGAAGAGACACTGCACAATCAACACAGTAGGTTTCTTTCTCCAACAGGATTCAAAGGTGATCCCACCCCTATTCTGGTCTGGGGGTTTGTGGGTCCTTTCCTTGACATTTCTGCTTATTCAGTTGGAAGAAGCAGCATTTCACAGTATTTTCTTCCTCTATCATATAGCATAGCCTACTCATCTACTGATAACCCCTCAAGTTCTTCATGAGAAACAATGAAGTTTCGAAATCAGGCCAGTGTTACTGTCTACCAGCTCTGAAAGGTCAAAGTAATTCTAGCTAAAATAAATGATGATCTCATATTTCCTCCCCTAAAAAAACAAACAAGCCAAAACAAGACCAAGAAAACCCGATAAAACCAACAGCAAACCCCTGAACATTTTCCAGATGCTGAAAAACATCCTTTCTCTCACTCCTTCCATGCATTATTTTTCAGACCATTTTTGATTCTGATGTGTCTGAAACAGATACTAGAATATTACACTGAACTTGATATTCGTCATTTTTGTTCATGAAACTTAAATAGGACCCAGTGTTGTTCTTGAGAAGTTCCTATTCCGTTCTTTATAGAATCTAAAGCAAACATTTGACCCTCACTACATGCCATTTTCAATATCTTCTTTGTGTCTCTCATCGCCTTGACAGTAGAAATGACTGGTAAGATATTAAAATAATTATCTTCAGTTTTCATAGCAAACCAGTCAACTCTGGTCTTACACAGCTGTCATTCACATGATTTATAAGCAAACACAACTATGTCTTTACATCATTTTCTTAGGGAAACTGCATTTAGTTCAGTTACTTTTGTCTGCCTCTTGTTTATTCTGTTTTGGTTTTTCTATGAGTGAGATGAACCTAGTTCATCCAGAGCCTGTAGTTCCAAGCTCTTATTCTCTGCTTCCTGCTAAAATTATTCATGTCTTGGGATTACATGTTTTTCTGTGCCTTGATTTTTTCTGTGCCACATTTTACCTGTGGGGAAAAAATGTAAAACTCCACCTGGAATTTATTGATGATAAATGGATCCAGATAGGGAGAAAACAGACAGAAATATATTGCACAAACAAAGATGTGGAACAATGCTTCAAGAGATATTTAAGGAAAGCAGATGTTTTCCATCATCTTTCATTGCAAATATGTAGTAGACCCTCCACCAAAACAAAAAGTGGTAAAAATATCCAGTGGCTTAATCTATAGCTTAAAAAATGTTTGTCTTGTTTGATAGCTGAAGGAATGATAGAAAATTTAACAGTTTACTCTGTGGCTCTAAAAACTAACTCACAGCACTTAAAAGTAAATATTTCTACTTGCTACATAATATTTCACTATTGATTGATTGTTAGGACAAAAACTTCTGACTTCAGGATCCAGTGGAAATATTAAAGATAAATCAAGTTGTCATGCCTGTGAAATTAAAATAGGTTAGGATTAATAATGTGATGTAATTAATCAATTGGCAATAAATATTCCAGCATCATCAAACTGGAGAGAAATGTTCTGAATGTTCAGGATGATTACTATCTCTAGCTATAGTAGATGCTTAGAACAGTTTCTCCAATGCTTAACAATATCTAACATGTTTAAATGTTTAATACCATTTAGAGCTGAAAAATGAGACAAATCCTACTTAATAACAATAAAGTGTCATTGCACATTTATTACCACTATAAATTTAAATTATAAAGTAACACAGTTTATCTTATAGCTTTACCTTTTAAATGAGAGACTCTTGTAATAATCAATATTTAATTAACTTATAATTACTCACAATAACTGCCCCTTAACTATGAGTTAAAAGATTCTTTGAGGAATTTTAAGCATTATTCATTTCTCTGGTTAGGTCAATTTTTCTCCTTTACCACCAAAATTTTTCCTTAATCATGCTGAATATAACTGGAACTCAATATATATATTTTTTTTATGTTATTTAAAAAACCACTGCTTATATTAAAGGAATAATAATTTTTTTTACAAACCTTTTATCAAATATTTCACTACTTTGCTGGTGATGAAATATCTTGCTAATTTGCATCTGTATGTATTATTATATAGTGTTCTGAAAATTGTTTAGAGTGAATTGAAATAATATTTATTTGTATATTCATCAAATAATGAAAACTTAAATAGAGGTCCACACTTCACAAATTTTTTATTGAGTCAGTGAGTACTTACCTAAATGTGACTGTCTGGGGCTGATTCATCAGCCTTCTAACAACAATGTCACTTTAATGGATAAAGTCCCTGCTGAAGAAGGGACGCAACTTTGCCAGTCATAAGCTAAAGAGGAAAGTAATTTTAAAAGATATGTCTAGAAGACATTCTTGATAGCATAACCATGCTCTGCAAAGGCTGTTTTTCTCAGTTTTTGAGGGATTTGTAACCTAACCAACAGATGAGATTTGCAGCAGCTCATAGATTTCAGATTAAATTTAAGTCTCAACGCCACATAAAACTAAAGCCTTGAACTTAAGTTTACATGATCTATTTGTAATAAACCTCCAAATGTTCGGTATGTTCTTATTCCCCCAAATAATCTTCTCCATGTGTGAACCAAACTTCTAGGGGGAGGCTTTCTTTCATTTTTATGTACCAGCAGTATTTGATACCCTGGGACATCTTGGTCCCCAAGATTTGAAAATGTTATGTTTGAGTTGGCACAACAGACATTCCAAGGAAAGTTTGTTTAAGGTATTTGCTTGGATTTAGTGTTGTTGCCTTTGGTTTTTAAGGTAAAGTGTCCCTAAAATTTGATGGAATTTGGGATAAATCAAGTCTGCAGCCCATCACTGCAACAGAAAAGTGAGTCTTTTGGGTCATTTCCACTAAACTGGAAGCAGGCAAAATCTACAAGGCTCATCAGAGTTTGAGACACAGGTGTATTAAGTGAAATAAGAAGGAAAAGGAATGTGCCAAGAAGCTCAGAAGATATGGTGACATAAACAGAACTTGAAAACTGACAGAGGAGCACATCAGCATACGTAACAAAAACTGTTTTCAGAATGTCAGAAAGACACTTGGAGAAGATGTTTATGGTGGCATCTGAAACAAGATAAATTAATCCCAGTCTGTATTTCACTGGGCTTCCTCAGCCAAGTAGACTCACACACACAAACACAGACAAATATTCCTAGTAACACAGATTCATTGCCTGGTTGGAAAATAATTGACCTTCAAGGAGAAAATAAACAGGTGGCTGTCGTGGCTTGCACGGGATAGGCATACAGATAAGAGAGGGTAGGTGACTTAAAAATAGTTCAGATAAGTAGAGGAAGCCAATGCAAAACCATAGATGAGAATGACATGGTTTGCTTTCTCAATTTTGCAGAGCGTCATCCTGGACTTACTTAAAGTTTAGAGACAGGATTTAGGAAGATCATAAAAATAAAATTGCTGTCACTGACAGGGGAAAAATGATTACAGTTTTTAATGGTGACAGCAGTTAAGCTTCAGTAAACCACAGGAAAAATATTGGACCAGCTTCTGAAAGAAAATGTGCTTCATAGCTGGGCTAAGGGCAACCTAAATAAATTACAGGTTCAAGCAGTGATGTTACAGTCAGGCACCTAATCCTCACAAAAGATTTCCTAGGATCCCGCTGATGAAAATCCTCTAACTATGTGATTGGTAGAAGTGAGGTTACCCACGACTATCTGGGCTACTGTTAAAATCAGTCCTGGGCTTTTTTATGAAGGAAGAACCAGATGACTTTCTAGCACCCAATAATCACGTGAGAGAATTGCTTTGCACAGGTTCATCTGTATTTTATTATACTGAACAATCAGAACTTTACAAAAGTAAAACTTAGGTAAATCTTTCCCAAGTTCATAACTAGCCCATGGAGTTAACTGGATTGCCCAAGTGGGAACTTGTCCAAAAGCCTTAATACAAGTTTTTCTTCCAAGGGTCACTGAAGGTTCTACCTGTAGAATGTAATAGAATCATAAGATTTTGCACATGAATTTTTGAAGACTTCCATTCAATATTTACATGAAGTCTTCACAAAACAACAGTTTGCAACAGTCCACAGCATTTCTAAAGAGACACTGATGGAGAGATACAGCGGAAGACTCATTAAAGTGGGGCTGGAGAGAGGAGGGGAGGAGAAAACTCATGAACATAAAGTAACTAAAATTTAAACAATGTCATTATCTTCCAGCAGAGAATGTCCAATTAATTCCAAAGATATATGTCAACTACGAAGCTACAAAATACTTATGACAGAGAAACATTTTAAATTAAAAGAAAACTAATAATCATTCCTGACACTATTACTTTATGTAATTGTGACAGAAACAGCACACTTGGCAGCTACACATTAATGGAAGCACCTGAATGACATTCACAATATATGATTAGCTGAAAAGCATGTTTCCTGCTGGGTCAGAAGAGTTTGTTTTGTTCTGTTTGACACAATATTTAAAATTTGTGAGTGCTGAAACATACTCTCAGAATTAGAAAAGAGAAAGAATTGTGGAAGAGAAGAGAAGGGGAAAGGGCTATTATCCTTTTGCTTTGGTTGGAAAGAGATAGGAGACAGGAGGGAAAAAGCAAAATAAGGCAAGGGCTGAATTCCGCAGTCTTTATTCTCATACTAAATGTATGAAAAGATACATAGTGTGTCCCTTTCCTTGTTAGCAACTCGCACAGTGGTCTATGTCAGCCGAAGTTTAAAGATCATTTCACTGCATCTTCTATAATATTCTCTAAGGTAATTATGTACAAAACACACACAGCCATATAAAGCAAGCTATTAAAATTTTAAAAAGAAGGAAAAAAAAAAAAAAAAAGAAGAAGACACTTATGTTTACTTACTTACTTAAAGCAAAGACCACAAAAGCCCAAGGGAAATACAACCTTCAAATGGCTATTTCCCCTTGCCCCCTTCCTCCATCTTTTGCTGTGCTGCAAAATTTTAATATCTCATCAAGTATACAGCAGCCATAAACTACCGTCCCTTTTTATGTAGTTTCAGATGCAAGAAGGAGCACATTCTTTATAATGACCTAAACCTATCAAATGAAGAAATAACGCTTTGGGATGATGAACTCTAAATTATGAGTGATTATTATTAAATTCATTACAATTTTGTTTGACATTTTTATTGCCTTCTTAATTTCTTCCAGCCGAGCCATAGAAGTTATTACTCATTATATAAACAGTGCACTAGTGAGGAAAAAGGCTTTTCTAGGCTTGTACTCTAGCTGTTTGGCTTCCAAACTAAGATGACTGAGGCAGTTATGAGGATATCACTGAATCAAACTTCAGCATCAATACCATAAAAGTACAAGGAAGTTTGTCATATGTTTTGAACTCCAGAAACCTAATGCACTTCTCAGACATTAAACAATTAAAATCCATAACAAGATTTTGATTAAGGTATTACTAACTCCATTTTATAGATGGAGGAAAAATGTGAGGAATTGGTCACACAGTGTTTTAATACATCAGCAAGACATCAGTCTGTAGCAACGGCAAAGGTAGAGATATTTGACAATGAACACACAAGAGATTTGTGGGGTTGGTATGAAATGTGGTACATTGTGGGCTGTGCAGTTGTGTACAACTGTGTAAATATAAATAATGATTTAGGTGAGAAGCTGAAGGGAAGAGTGCTGTCTCACCTTGACAGAGGGCACAGTTGCCAGAGCAGACTGATCTCCATGCCTCCGTGGAGTTCAGCTTAGCTCAGTAAAGAGAGCAGAGCACATCCATCTTCATTTGCTGTAAGAGAAATCCTACTCTTCTGCTCTGACATTTGGATCAGGTCCTAAGGTAGATGAAGTCTGAGCTTCACACTTCCCACTTGTCTACATGGAAAAGAATACATTTGACTGGTGGGAAAAGGATGACAGGAGAGAGTGCAGGGGTGTGATAACATTTGTAGAATTGTGCTCAAGTAAGGTCATGTACTTAGAGCTAGGCTTCCAGGCATTTGTCTGTTGGGATCTCTTACATGACTGACTGAATGTGTTTTGAGGTTTTTTGGCCTTCCTCTTACAAATCAGGTATTGGCCATTCCCTGAGGCAGGACATTCATCACATTTGGCAAATCCTGTGTTCCTCTGATCTCTCCCTCTGGTAGGCTTTGCAATTAAGAACCTACAAACAATTTTCAAACTGAAGCCAAGAAAAAATCAAGAAAATGAGAATACTGAAAGAGACAGGAGACCAATTTGGCCAAGGAATACATTACTCTAAATAGAGTCACAGTAACTAGTAAAGCTAGTCTAACATAAACAACCAGCATACATGTACTCTTTGGTGAATACCTGTGTTTTTTCTGACTTGTTCAACAAAGAAAGAGTTGAGTTTTAGACTTCTGGACTATTTGCTTGTTTGTTTTTTTGTTTGGTTTTGAAAGGAGAATAATTTTCTGTGGATCAAATAGTTAGCAAATATCTATAGCACCATCAACTGCAGAAGTTTATTTTTAAGAAACCTTCTCGTTTTTCACTGAGTTGATGATAGTATCAGCACCAAACAGACTAGTCTGCACTGCTTTTTTCAGTGGATTTCATATTGCATGGCTAGGTGTCTTCAGGGTCTCTTCACCTGAGAACAGCATCCTACCCTTGCAAGAAATCACAGAAAGGGCAGCCTTTGCTACACCAGCCATACATTTACTCACCCTCCTTCTTAGGGGCAGAAGGTGCAAGACAAGTTTATCTGAGTAACTGTTTGCGACCCTTCTCAGGCTTGCTTTTTTTTGCTCACATGAAAGCGCTTCCAACAATAGCTGAGCTCGGGCACTGTGCCTGGAAAGTTCGAGCATCCACCAGACTGCCACACACATTTTGCCTCATGTGCCAAGATGTGTCTGACAAGAAAGTGGACAGATAAACTTCCTCAAACTCCTCATCAGTTCCTCATTGCCAGCCCTGTATCACTCATCCAGAAACCCAAGAGGGTGGCAGAAGAGGTGAGAGGCTGTCCAGCAAGAAGGTAAAGTTATGCCTGTGACTAAGGGGTGTACTCCTCTGCTCACCAGCAGCATGCAGCACCATTACAGTATGTGACGCCCAGCAGTGCTCCTAGAAGGTTCTTGTGCACTGAAACTTAGCTTCTGACTTTTGACATGAACTCAGAGAGCTTCAGAGAATCAGCCAGGAGGCAAAAAGTAATTTCACTTTCTGAATCTGTAATTTCTGTCAGAAAAGGCAGATACATGAGGTAATTTTCCTGTTGATTAAATCCACCTTATAAAGTATCAGATCCCCTCTGTGCATCTTGAGTACTCGATTTCACTACTTTTAGTCTGCATATGGCTTGCTTTTACTAATATGTGATCTTTGATCAACCCATGAAAGGTCAAGGCTCCACTCTTGAGTGAAAAGTTTCTTAAAGAAACTGTAAGGATCTGAAATATGCTGGGGAAATGATAGACTATAGCAATGAAATACCCTCCTGTTTGTGTTGCTGCTGTTGATATTCATTTCAATGAACATCAGCACCACGAACCAGTCTCTTCTAGTCCTCCCCTTTCCTAAGATTACGTCTCTTCAACAATGTAAACATTGTTCATAGCCTTAGGACCAAGATTTACCTCATGTAAGCAAAAAAATTCTCAATAAAATGGCTTATATTTGTCCTTGAAAATTCCATAAACTTTTGTAAAACAGAGGCAGAAATGTATACAATTGTCTAAAGATTCATTTAGAAAAATAAACATTTGGCGGGGATATTAACTATTTTCTATCATTGTTTTAGTTCTTAACTTCGTTTCCTGTACATCCTTAAACAAGAACCTTTTGCATTCAGATTACATCTTATTCTTTCCCTGGGCACTGCACTTGTGGTGGGAATTTGCAGTGATTAATATTGTATTATCAGTTTCTTTAATCAAATGCTGTTTTATTTATTCCCTGCTCAGGATGAGATTAACTGCAGTGAAGTAGTGACCGTAGCTGAACTCCAAGGGCCTTTGCGTCTTTCAGAGAGAGGAAAGAAGTCATTCATAAGGCTGTAAATAACTAGATGTGGAGTATTAAGAAATTTTTAGGGTCCATTAAACCTCTTTTCAGTGACTGGGGACAGATGTGACTTGAAGTGGTACATGCCCACTTGATTAGTTGCCTCCTCAGTGCTAAGCAACTGTACGAAGCCTTTGCATGGCCCTGGCCCACAGCTGCAGCCGGAGCTCTGTTCGACTGACATCTGCTGCAGGACTTGGCTGGGCAAGAGGGCTTGTAAGATCAGGAGCAGCAACAGAGTAATCAGAGAGTCTTAAGCCTATCTTTCAGGAAAGTTTTTCAAGATGGTGAGGTACAAACACACAGCAGTTTGATGATACTATTTCTTTTGGATAGTTATAGCCATGACCTACTTGCAGAGCACCAAATATTTCCAAGTCCAGTGGTGGCTAACCATTTATGGTTTCTGAATTCTTCTCAATGTAAGCATTTTGTAATAGCATTACATAAAATAAAACAGATCTAACACTTCTCAAAGGCTTCCTGGTAACATATGTCCCACTAAAAAGTTATGGTCTCGTGTTCATAAAGCATAGAAAATTAATGGAATTTAAAGGTACTGGGAAATAATAAGTTCTGGAAGTATATGTGTCTAAACCATAAAATCTGTGGAGTCATTTCTCCACAGCTTAGAAGACTTCCTGTCATGATCATTATAAAAAATGAGCACAAACCCACTGTTTATATTTTTAATCTTACAAAATATTAGCAAATAATATCTTTTCTTAATTCATTGCCAAATGTTAATAAATCCAAATAAACTAATAAACATTCGTTCTATTTCTCTGTTGCAAAAAAAATTGAGAAAGTAATTATTTAAAAACTACTGAAGAAGAAACCCTCTATTTTTAATTTTTTTTTTCTCATATACTTGCCAATTCACAGAGTTAAATCTTGAAATCTTTGCTGAGATTTTATAAGTAGAGCATTTCCAAGACAAAAATTGCTCTGAGACAGGGTGAGTTTAGACATTAAGATTTGGTGCAATAGTTGCTCAGTTTCTACAAGTCTTCTATCCATAAAAATAACTCAGCTGTTCTCAGGTTTTTTGGACTGAACAAAAGTGTGTATGTTTTGCTCTGTCTAGAGGCTGCAGATCTTAACGCATCTGAACAAATTGGACACACATCCAGTCATCCATCTCATCTTTCCATTAATACTTTACTTCAGAAGATTGGAACCAGGCTGCTAAATTTTTGAAAAATTAGAGTTTTTTGGTTATTTGTCCTTCATTTAACAAGCACAATATAATTCCTGCAGCATTTTTAGTCTCCATATCCCAGATGCTTACTATTGTGCATCACATCAAAGAGATCTGCTCTTCTTGCAAGAGGAAACTCAGTTTGTGGTATGCAAAAATTTCTAAAATATTGTATGTAGTAAGTATAACCTACAGAACACTCAGTTTATTTTGGGCCAAAAATGATCCAAGGTAAGAGACTGTGGAATAAGACAGCAGTGTGGATAGGAATTTGCAATTTGTTGTCTTCCCAAAAGACCAGACAAATTTATCCTAAATTGCATTAAACTGATGTTCATTTCATTATATTTAACTGATTTCACTCAGGTTTTTAGGTGAAAGACTTGCTCATAATAACTTCCTTGTGGCTAAAATTTAAATAATCATCTTCTTTTCCTTCCATCTGAGAAAGGACTTGCTTTCTGCAGGAAGTGTTCAGCTCTAGAGGTAGTAATTAGGCAGCGCTATTACCCAGGCAGTCCGTGGCTGAAAACAGCATGTATCAGTGCAAAACCAGCAATAAATAACCACATCATTTCACAGAAGAGGGAAGGCTGGTGTTGTCAGATAAGTAACAGGAAGTTTTACCTTTTGCTTAAATTATTTGAATGAAAAACTCAAAGAAACAACAAAGTTGCAAATACAGAATTTTAAGGCACTATTAGTAAAATAAAAATACAAAGCTCATGTGTACTCATGCACAGCTGCTTGAAGTGCATAAGAAGAAATCCCGCAGATCCTGACAAGATCACAGAATCTAGATGCACAGTGTTAATGTTGGAAGATAAATCGTGGTAGCAACGATACAGTTTTTCAAATAGGGAAAAAATTGTTGTGAGATCACTATAATAATTTCACATTAACCTGGTAGTCACAGAATGGAAGGCCATTCTATCTGCTGCCACGGAAAACAACAGACACACCAAAAAATAAAAATAAATACCGCAAAAAACCAAAACCCACCCCTAAACCCTGTTTATGAAACATTAAAGTGGAAAATGGACAAAATCCAGACTTTTAATACAAGCTGTCTACATATCAATGCTTAAAAAACGTTCATTTCGCATCCATGCTTGCAGTATGTGGAAAATTTCCTAGAATATTTCAGCTAATATTTGATGAAGAAGAAAAAATAGTAAAGGGCATGATATTTGAAAAGTGAAAAGAAACTATAAAATTTAGTGGATGTAGTTTACCAAACTGCATTACATAACACAATGTCTTACAAAGGGGAAACGTGTTAAAGCTGGAAGCAGATATACTCTGTTTAAGTTCTACAGAACAGCTAAGTCTGTATGATTACCTATGCTATTTGAAATGCTATTTATTTATTTATCTTTTCCTAATAATTCTTTTCTTTCTTTTAACTAGTTTAGTTTTCCTTCTCTTCTGCACATGCCCTGCCCTTCGCATTTCCAACCATGTTTTATCAAAAGTATATGCTATATTAGTACACTCCATGTCTGCAGTTGCCAGAAGGCAAGTATTTTTTATCCAGAAATAATGAGCTATACCTTTTAAACATAGCATGCAAAATTTTTTTCTTGAGGTGCATTTAAAACTGTTTTAATGGCACTTAATTCTTCTTCTACAGTATCTCAAGTCTAAAGAAGACTGAATTAATTAATTTGAAAAAAATCTAGAATTTCTCAGCCATGCAATCCTGCAGATAAGTTCTTTTCTTTCTTATATTATATCTTCATTGAACAACTTGAAAAGTTCTCATTCTATGTAATGGAATTACTTGCACGAATAATATTAATGAGGAGTTTTGTTTGGAAATTCACATTAAGATTGTTTTTTCTATGAGTAGGGTAGACTTCAAAATGCTATGCTTTAAAATTTTGCATCTTGTTATATATAGGTATGAGTGCAAACCATGATTGTAAGAAAACAAAAGTGCACATATTTTCTGGTTTCAAAAATAAAACAGGTAAACATCTAAATTTCACTTTTCCACCCACTTTTTATTTCTTCCTTGAGAAAAAAAAAAAAAAAGAAAGGTGGGCCTTCAAGTGAGGCTGAGGGTACATAAATAATCCATGGCTTCTAGAAAATGTTTATTGTTTGTTGGAATTCAGCTCTCTAAGAACTGAAGACTTAGGCATGGATAAGGAGGTAATATAAGAGCCTAGAGTCTCATAGGCAGAATACATTGAAGTTTAGGTTTAAGGATTCCAAGAAAGCCTGTACAGAATTCAGTCTCTGTATTAGTTAGGACTGTGGATAGGGTCAGAATATCTGATATCAAGGCCTAACTTATTATCCATGTACTATATTTAATATCTACCTTAACTTAGCTGATATTAAAGGCTTACAAGTCCTGCTCAGCTTTGTGCATCAGACACCTAGTGATTCCCACATACAAGCACATAGCAAAGGCAATTACATTTACAGGTCTGGGACCATAAGCTGTGTGTCACTTTCAGTAAAACTGTCTCTTTTGAAATGTGCTAAGGTTCCCAAGCCTAATGCAGGTAGTCAGCAAACTGCCTCATCTGCCAGCTAAGGAACATGTCACTGCCAGATATAAAGGTGTCCACCACCTTCCGTTCAGACTTGATGCCAGCTGAACACATAGGTACCAAATGTCTGAAAGAAAAAAAGCCTGGGAGACAAGAATGGGGAGTGGCAGTTTGCACATTCTGATTAACACAGTCTCGCTCCCTGTACTGTGATATTTCAAAAACTGGATCACAAATGCTCCTCTGTATATGGTACTCACTAGGTATCTAGTGAAAAATAAAAGCATCTGCAAAGGAGAAATTAAAATAATTTCTATATTAACTGAGGCAGAAGTCAGGTTATGATTTAAGAATCATCAAGTATGTTCTCAGAGCAGCCCAGAGCACAATTACTGCGCTCTAGATTAAGAAAAGATGTTGTAAACAACTGTTCACCATACTGGAAAATAACCTAGTGATAAACATTGTTTTAAAAAAATATGTTGCTGGGGTAAAAACCAGAGCTCTGAAAGCAACACATTTAGCAAGAGAATCATGATGAAAAGTGAGTGAAACTGGAAAGGATCAGAGCGAGTATGAGTGCATCCCATACTAAGGAACAAATAGATACCAATGCCTTTCTGTTATACACAGACCTTTTCCTTTTACACTTACCATTATGCAGGATTTGTTGTCAAAGGCTCCTCCTTGAACTAGGGGAATTAATTCAAACTCATGCAGAAGCCCCTTATGCTTCACAGTGTTATAAATTAATCTCCCTAGGCCCTCATGGCCCTTGCAGTCTGTTCTCTTCAAGGATCCTTTATACTGCCAAACACTTGTTGAGAGGCTTTTGCATAAAAGAGGCATATATGGTTCATTTCATTAATGCATAAATATGCAAATATGTTTTCATGGAGGTGAATGCCAAAACTATAGGTCAAGTAGCAAGTGAGCTGTTACCTTTTGCGGTCCCAGGTAGCTCTGGGACACCTCTCTCAGGAGAAGTGGCGCCTCGTGGCGTTTCGTTGTAATGTTAATAATGTGGGCAGGATATCCACTCCTCACAGCTCAGAAACAGACACTGGGTTGTCCATGGGGGTCTGCTCTTTCCTGATTGATTTGACCCCTAGTCTCCCTACATGGAAGGAGCTGGATGTACCAGCATTGCTGAGGTGGTGACCTGATTTACACCATGGCTGCAGACAGGGTTGTACATAGAAGCGATGAGTGGGCCCCCAGAAACAGGGTCAGGAGTTTGTTCAGCTAAATTTGACCACTCTTCTAAACACTTTGAGACAAAAGAATCGTGAGAAAATCCCAGCAACAATGCCGGTGATGACATACATTTAATTCTTCTTCCTTAGCTAACTGATCATGAGGATGGTAGAAACCCATTAATTTCTCCACAAGGTAGCTGCACATCCATTTCTAATTTTATTTTGGTCTAGAGTCAGGGTGATCTAAGAGTAACACGTTGTTGCTAAGTAGGTAAGTCTTTTTTACAGACTTCTGAACCTTTTCAACACTTTATCGAGGCTTTAAAAAGTTGTTAACATTACTAACAACGACAATAGGCACGACCATGAATGTCACTCACGATTCCTCTTTTTAATTTTTTTTTTGTAAATTGTTTCTTTTTATATATTTAATACATGGGTGTGGTTATTTTAGGGGTACGAACTCAGAAGTACATAAATGTGTCTGACTGTTAAGTATGATTTTTACAGATAAGACATTTTTACGTTCTGATGCATTTAAGCCTAAATGTGTAAGTGCAATGACGAAAGTCATAAATGCCTCAGCTGAAGTAAGGACCCAAACCAAAGCACGTGATTCTCAAAGGTTTTTGCTACTGTTTTCAGTTGTTGTTCATTCAATCCATGTTCCCCTGGCTTCTGTATGGTGAAGAAGAACTAGAGGTAGAAGGTTTATATTAGAAAAATTTCTGAAGATAAAATTCCTTCTGGTGTTATAAACAGGGTAGGTTGGGAAGCATGCAGGACTGATGACATTCCTGCAGCTCTAGCCTGCATACTTTCTCTCAGCTCCCTTCTGTGCTCCCTGTGGAGAAGATGCCACATGTATCTTTAATATAACTCCTGGTGCTGTAATAAAACATCCTGTGGGTTAATTTCTCTAATCCTCTAAGCAGGAGGCTTAACAGCTGGAGCTTATCATGTCCTCCCTTTATGCTGACTCAGTGGTCAGCAGAAAATATGATGATTCCCAGATGTTCACACTTGATAGACTCAACAGGCTTGAGAGGAAGGCAGGCGAAATCAGTGACAGGTGGGATTTTTTTGGTCTTGTTTGTTTGAGGGTTTGGGGTTTCTTTTACCATTACAAGGTGCAGCGAGGAAAAAGAGGTCACATTTTTAAAGGAAATAAATATTTTTGGAACTTCAAAATAGTTACAGAATCCTTTTTCTCTCATGCTGAGATCCAGAGACAGGGACATGTGTCATTGCATAGATTTAGCACATAGTCGCACATGTTTTTTATGGGTTTATTACATTTTCTTCTTACTTTGGTTTGTTAGCAAAAACCAAAACACCCTTTCAACAATATCAGCCATTCTGGTTGCAGCAGGCAATTATATTCAAAGTTAATTTGAAGTTTGAATTGTTACATTTTTGCTCTTGTAGAGTGGCAGCTCTCAAAGGACTGCACACAGAAGATCAATGACAGCCAAATTAATCAGAAAGCAGGAAAAACAAACGGATTGGTTAAATGCAAGAGGTGATGACATAATTGCTCAGTTTTTAATTGGATCACTAGCTCTTGAAACTTAAAGGATGCAGCCTTTCTGTGGCTAGGAAGGCATGTTGGACAGTTGGTCTGTTCACTGTTTCTGTGTTGGGGGTACAATTAATTCTTGAAAAGATAATTCAAGCATTTCCTCTTCCAAATAGTTACAGAAGTGTTTTTAGCACAATTTAGAACAGCTGAAGTGGGAGAGATGCCATGCTCCTGGTAATGTCCACATCTGATTAGGTGTTTGGCAAGGATATAGAGGACTCTGGCCTGAATCAGGCTTAAGTGAGGACACACATTTGAAAAAGCATTCTCATTGCAGCAAAAGGTGCTGCTTGGCAGCATATCCTCTCTTTTGAGAGAGCAGGTAGCAGTTGTAGCTTCTCAGATTAGTATCAGACATGCATCCCTCCACCTTGTTGATGAATAGCTTTTCAACATAGAATAGATGAGTGAGAGCACAACAGAGAATCCCAAAGACAACTTGTGATTTGAAGATTTAGTAGAGAAAAAAAATAGGATGATGAAAATTCATCAAGCCATGATTAGTATCCCATATCCAAGAAAAATATTCAGATTCTCAGCTGAACTGGAGTCAGGAGTATATCCTTCAAGGGTTTTTCTGCATACAGAGGAATGCCATATTTGCAGTGCTCATCCTATCATAGCCTCTAAACTATCGGGGTCTCCTCTGTCTGGTGCATCCTCCCTGTCCCTCCCTCACAAAGTATTAGTCACATGACATTTTTGGTGTGGTGAGTCCTTCACAGTAGAGAATGGTGTCACTGTGTGGGTGGATGAGTCAAGCTCAGTACATGAGCAGATGACTGTGAGTTCACACAAAACCTTGACATAGGAAGAGTAAGAAAAACACATTGCCTTACAACATCATGGTGGCTAAGTTTCATAGAATTGGGTTTTTTTAATTAATCAAGGTACTTAAACCCTACCTTCTCCACTCGTCTGAAGCATTTTTGTGCTCCTCTCTTTCCTTTCAGCTCCTTTTTTTTTTTTTGAATTACCAAAATTCTCCCTGCACAAGTGGGAAAAGTGAGAGAAATATGCAGCTTAGTCAATGTTTGTGTCAGTCCTGAAAGAGCTCTTTCCTTTTGCCCAAGCAAAATGCTCAATAATTGGAATAATCCAGTTGCTGCCAAAAAGAACAGGTTGAACATTTAGAAAGAAATGCATGATACATAGCTGTAGCATTTTAATACATGATAATAGGAAGGATTAAGAAAATATAAAAACCTTTCACAACAAGCACTGAAATTTTTCTTCCAATTGATTGTACAGCAACAAAAACTGTTTGTAATTTTGTTTTATTTCCAAGATGAAGTAATGTATGTGGAAAATTAAATACACCAACTAGAAGGTCAAGTAATTGCTCTCACTGCAAGTCTTCTCTTTAGCAGAAACAGAGCTACATCTGGGTGCCACTTCAAAGTTAATGATCCAGTTAACCAACCTAAGATAAACTTCTACATCCTCCAGTCAGAGAAACCTCTGTGATTAAAGACAACTAGGTAGTGTGACTAAGACAAAGAGGTAGACTGTACAACAGACAGTGGCCTATCCTAGCCCATCAGAAATGACCTGACAACCATTTCATCATGTATGACCTAAGCCACTCTCAGGTTCTGGCAGTAAAAGAATCATCCTTTTTTTCTTGCTGTTCTAAAGCATGTGTGCTCTCCATATGTGGTTCAAATGACCTAGACTTGCACTTGAGCTTCAAGCATTTCCCATTCTATTCCTCTACATCTTTTTTTTTTTTTTTTTTTTTTTTTTTTTTTTTTTTGAGTTTTTTAAACATTTGCCCAAGGGTAGACACATACTAATCCTTACAAACATTCCGACCCTGTTTTTAATAAAATGCTTCTGAAAAGATAGTATTCATTTCAAACTAGGACGACTTTCAAAGCTCATGTTTCAAATGTATTTCATTTGGCTTCCAAATTATGCTTTTTCTATTTCTGTGTGTGTGTTTTACGATCAGTAATGATAACTTTTAAACAAAGTGCATTTCTGTTCTTTATTTTGTCCTTTGAAGAGAATTACTTATGCAGCTATTATACATTGTTTGCCATTCATTCATCTGAACACTGCTATGCAGTGCATCCTTTTGTGCAGCTGACATTACCTCTCTGGGCTGTCTCCAGCAACTGGTTAGCATTACCTTTTCCTTTCAAAAGCTAAGTGGATATGCGGTATTTCACTCTGACAGCTGGGCCATTTTATTTGAGCCTTATTGGACTTGATAGTTACCTTTAGGGAATGTCTTTTTCAATTGTTTATTTCCAAAGTCTTCTGTCAGTTCAAACTGTGAAACACAAAGAAAAGTGCTGAAATTGTTGGTACTGGTGCATCCATATGGGATAACAAATGATTGGGGCATCACTTTTCTTTGGACGTTGCAGGAGGTTATTAGTATCCTCTTAGAGCTCCAAAAAGGAGAGAGAAAAGATGTTTTCAGTTTCTTTAAAACTATTTTACTTTGCTTAAATATTTTTTTAGTGTGTGGTGCCATTACATTATTCAGGACTCCACAACCATAGTGGAAGTAATGACACAGCTCCAAATGAAGATGTATCCTACTGATGGCAATGAAGCACAGCCCCATATATAAGAAATACATTAAAAATGCTTATAGATGTTATATCGTTGTGGATATAGCAATTATCACCCCATATGGGCAGAATGTTTTGTCACAGTAAGGCATTTTAATTTAAAATACTTTTAAAATTATTTAAAATACTTTTAATGTCCCTGTACTTGATATTCCTAACAAGCCAGTGTGAAATTTGAGGATTGATTTGCAAGTACAAATAACTGGTTGCTAGCTCTGTCTCCAGTTACACAGCTGTGAATCTACCTATTTGAGAATTATTAATGTCATCACTCAATTAGTGACTGGAAAGGGATTTTGTTCACAGGAGAATTCCTGTAAAATCCATTCAAGGTAGGCAGCAATAAATGCAGCCCTAAAGGGAAGTGAAAGCCTGGCTTGAATAGTTTCTGTTTCTAAAATCTGTCAGACAAAGTTCTTTTCAAATTAAATAGCTAAATAAATCAACTTATCACATGGGATTTTTCAACAGTTATTTACAACTAATGCACCTCATTCCAGACAAAACAGGTAGTTTATAGAGGTAATATTTTGATTCAATTTTTTGTCCACGCTATTACATAGGAAATGTCAAGACAGAGAAAAGTGCTTGGGCTTTTTTTCTTTACCTTGGCACCACTATTTCATGTAAGGCATAAAAGAGAAAGCAAAAGACATTTATTACTTGTATAACCTATTCAGGTTAGTCTGAAACTTGCTTGCTCTCCAATTCATTCTGTAGTATTTTGAGGATACACAAATCAGATTTTAGTTCTGCAAAACCTATTTTTCCCTAGGCTTTTTTTTCTAGTTTTATGGTCCTCACAGAACTGAAATTTGTTTCCTGTGGCTCCTGGAAAAAACTCAAATGTCTACACCAATCCAACAGAGTGAAAGGGACAACTAATTATATATTCTGAGGCATTATCTGATGCCCATCATCCTACTCAGTTCATCCTGCCCAAGCCACTGAAGGGGCTACATCCCACAAGGAGAATCTCCCTGACAGGGCTGTCCTTGACTCCTGGACTGTTCCTCTCCCAGGACAGCCAACAAGAGAATTAGTCTCATTGTTTCAGCTCTGAAAAGGGGTAATAATCAGCATTTCAACTTTTAATGAAATTCGGATTCAGTCCTAAATAAAATACCAGCTTTTTGTGAATCAAAACCAATAACATATACATCAAGGGCAATTCACCTTCAAAATATAGGAGATGCCCTCAGATATGGCATGAATTTACCTCTCAGTGTCAAACAGCATGGATTTGTGAGTTACAAAGGAATACTACAATGTGTATCAATCTCTTCAAACAATTGTGGTGACTGGGGTTTTAGACAACTGTTTTTGAATGTAGGCAAAAGATTTCAAGTTTAGAGATTGGCTTTACTTTTTGGGCTGCTGAACTGTTTAATCATCTTCCCTTCCTCTTTCTGATTTTTCTTCTTTCAGCCTTTACCTCCTTCCTTCCTTCCTTCCTTCCTTCCTTCCTTCCTTCCTTCCTTCCTTCCTTCCTTCTGTTCAAAGCACTGTATATACACATAGACATACAATGTCCTCTGTGTTTTATATTCTACACATCTTTAAAATCTATTAGAATAAACCCAAAACCAAAGCTGTACTGAACCTAACAAGCTGTGGAAAACAAGTGAACATTTACAGTATGGTTCGGTCATACATAACCCAGTACAATAACATTTAATAAAGTGGAGATTATGAAACAAAAGGGCAACACTGGGCACTAAACAGATGGAGAGAGCAGCGGGAGAGGCAACATTAGCATTCTGCAAGTCAACTTGGCAGCAGTAAGTTAATACCAGTAAGTCAGTGGATCAACAGGCAAAAGAAGGGCATTCAGCCTTTCAACAATATCTAACCATACATTCAATTATTGCAATTTAGAGTTTTCTTTCCTCTTTCCTATTTGTGTTAGTAACTATCATTTTAAAATTTTTAAAGTTGCACCATTTCTCTCAGATTCAGCCTGTGTAGAAATGTTTCAAAAACTGCCACAGAGAACTTAGTCATAGTTTACAACACGTAAACCTCCCTTGTGCAGAAAATTCTGACACCCAAGGTACTTGTAGAAGCACAGAGACTGCTGGAAATTTTTATGTGATAGTCATATAGCAACATACCACATATAGGCTTAAAAAAAACCTGCTTTTATGGAAACTGCTGCTCCTATTTTGTTTTAAACAGTCTGATGTGCATGTTTGAATAAGGTAATTGTAGAATTCAGAATTTTGCCTTTTTAATACCTGTGTGGGTGAAGAAAATAGTCATGTGAAAAAAAAGTTCTGAAATTAAAATGAGTGGTGGACACATCCTCAAAACATAGACACAACTGAACGTGAATGAATCATGTCTAGAAAGATAGGAGCTAGGGAATACAACTTCCCTTTTTACTCAAGAGTATTGTGGTGGGATTTTAAGTGAGTGCCAAAAGAACAAAGAACACTCCAATAAATCTCAAGTTGCTAAGGAAGATCTAATTCTTTTTTTAGTGTGCAGACTTCTGATGCCAAGTGTTTAAATCCTCTTCCAGAGAAAACTGGCAGCAGGCTGACGGGGAGGAGAGGAGCAGGTTCAAAGTTAAACATATCAGCATCATTAAAACTCACATCTGGAGTCATGTAGCTGTGACCAAGCCCATGGGAATCTTTCTGACTTACCAAAAAATAACTAATACGTATAAATGATGTAACAGAAACGCTAATTCTTTCTTTCACAAGTCCTATACCTCACTTTTAGACTGAAAATATAATTTTTAATCAATATCTCACAGGCAGTTGGAAGTGCACTACATTAAATACATTTACGTAGTAGAGATGCTGGAGAAGATCCATGTGTACACAACCACACACAAATTTTAAAAATTAAAAATTATGCTGTGAAATGATAATGAAAGTCAGAAAATAAAAAAAGCTATAGCTTCTCAAGAATCTGAATTTTGCCATATTGGTTAACACCATTTGAAGAACATTGACTTTATTTTTAATTTACTGGTAGAGTAAAGATAAATTATATCTTCTTAGAGTACGCTATTTTCACCTTCCAGATCCTAGCAGCAACCTCTTGTTTGCCTTTTCGTGTCTTACACAGTGAAAAGGCAGAGGTAGGAAAAAAATTGTTTTAAGAATTTCTAAGCCAATTAGAAATTTAAATTTAGGCTTTCGGAGTGCAGTGTTTTGATTTATTTCACTACAAATAGAAACTACTGATTGACCTACTGATCAATCTACCAACAGATAGAGTTATTCTGTATCTGTGGATACTTACATACACATGTATGCATATATACGTGTATATATAGATGTATACTTATGTATGAGTGTATATATACATATATATGCATGTGCATACATAGTTTATATAAGGTGCATAATTGGCACATAGTATGTACATTGTTTATATAATTTATATTGTTTATATAAATTTATATATATGTGCTATATATAATATGTGCCTGTTGGTGTTTCTTATTAAGTGGCACCCCAAAATTTTGTGATACCTTCTAAAAGCTTTTCCAAAGTTTTCCTAGTGGACGGTGTTGTAGTAAGGAAGCAGAGGTGCTCATGAGAGAAACACTGTGTATAAGGCTCACTCACTTGTTTAAATGGAGAACAGGATGGTGCGTAGAGTGTTTCAATCAAAGCACTGGTAATAGGAAAAATTGAGTGGTAATCTATGCCATGAAGAGTTAGGAAGAATATTGATAGTATGTAACACATATTTTTAATGCTTTTTCAACATTCTTTAATCTTGAAACTGATTTTTTAACCTGTATGTTCAAAAGCTCCTTTATTTTTCAGTTTGTTTGACAGTTAATTCAATGCATCATTCTCTCGTTTCAAAATACAGCCCCATTTAACGTTAAACAGATAGTGTCTGAAATAAAACAAAAATGTTTCTAAAAACATAACTATTGCTGTATAACTGTCTTGGGGTGACTTGATTATTCCCTAACACTGCTCCCTGCCCAGAAATTAGTTTTATGCCTTTAAACTGAGCCTGAGAGAGAAAAAAACCAAGCGAACTTTTCAAAACAGTGTGTGTCCTTGAAGCACACAGAAATTAGGAGCTGCGGCTTCTGCTACTGGAAGAGTGAGGAAGCACCTTTCTGGCTTTTCAGGGGTTTTTTGGCTCAGTTTCTTCAGAGGGAGAGACGGAGAGTGATTTTTTTCCTGGGACTTTGGTTTTTCCCTTTTTTTTTTTTTCTTCTGAACTGCCTCAACATCAGAACACCAGAACTCACTGGGAAAGTTTCCACCTTAGGCCCAGAGGGGCCCAGACCCAGATCCGAGGAGGGGGAGAGAGAGAGAGACCCACAGAAGGATTCTAAATTCTATCAGGTTTCTCTCCACAGCAAGAGGTTTTATTGTTTAGCATTATTATCCTTTAGCTGTGTGTTTGTTGAATAAATAGTTTTATCTCTTTCACTTTCCTTCGAGGAAAAAGTTTTTTCCCGAACCTGGTGGGGGAGGGGTGCTTTGTAACCTACCTTTTCTCAGAGTATATATTTCTAAATTCGGCTAAACCGACACAATAATGTATTTTCAGTACAATGAAAATAAAACAGCCATGGCAAACACATTCTGTAAATGGGGAAATATTATAATGTAATCATCTTCACAGCCACATATTTGCACGTTAAATATTGTATGTAGTAAAATGTAGTGCAATACTTTGGTCTACAGGGAATTCTAATTTATGGGCACCTTGACTCGCACAAAATGATTTGTAAGGCTTTCACAGTCGGCTATGTCCAAAGAAGTTGTATCACACTTACTAGCAATTGATTATTACTCTATCAGTAGATAAATGACGTTATGTTGAGTTTCAAGAACTGAAGATACTTGAATATCTTCACCGGAGACACTTTTAACTAATTGTTCACAAAATCATCTAACCAAAGCAGAACTAGACCATCTTTCAAGATAAAACATAGAGTTATTTTTATTTATCTCAAGTCTGCTCTTACATGATATGGGGCTAAGCAGGGACATGAAAGCATGGTTTTTATAGTTTTGCACACAAGTGATGCAATATCAAACAATGTGCATGTAATAAGGAGATAAATGCATCTTCATTTACCAAGTAAAGAAGATGTTTACTCAACTTAGTTATTTATCTTGCAGGATAAGTGTGACAGAAGAACGTAAATGATGGACAAAATTTTGATAAGTTGAGAACTGGAGAATTTCATGAAAGGATGTTGTTAAAATCCATCAACAAGTTTTCAGTTTCTGTCTGTTACCAGAAACATGCCATAAAAGAATTTTCACATAAAATGGACCCACACTGCAACAAGTTGTCATGTCAGCTAGATGAGTTTTTATCATTACTCTCTATGCTCTTCTACTGTTGTTATCATTATCTCACATATACATCGATTTAAACACACATCTTGGCTTGCTTAGTGTGGACACTGACAAGCTCAGCTAGGGAGAAATTTTCCAGCTCCATGCTGTGTTTGTGAGAAGACTTATTTTCTCACAGCACAGAGCTGGGAATCGGGCGATGTTTTTGGTAAACTATTTTATGGATATCTTGTAGGTGGTGTTTTTACACCTTGTTGTTTCAGCTTGTTCTTCTTAGGCGTAGTTATAACTAACCAATAGTTATGAGAGGCGTTCATCAAGTGAACCAATAACCTTCTGCTACTTGTACGGACTCAGCTATATAAAGCTTGGTTTTTTCTTAATTAAAAAACCTTTTTTCCTGTCCTGGAGTTTTTATGCCACTTCCTTCTCGCTGTCCCCGAACTCAACAGCGACAGCTTAGGACTCTTCAGACTCCAGCTCTGCATAGCCCTGACTAAGCAAAGGCTGACACACATTGTGAGATGGTTGTTGATTTTTCTTCTTCTTTTAAACAATTAATTCTTAAATTATTGGATTTCTCTCAGGCAATATTAGTAACTCTTACAATAGATAAACCAGAAAGCACAAGACAGAGAATGGATGATTTGGAGGTTGAGAGTCTTGCCATGAAGTTACATAATAGATTTTTTTGGCCAGAAAAACTGGCCATAAAAATTCCTTTCATTACTTTTTTTACCATGGATGTTATTCATCAGCCATGCCAATGCAGTTGCTTATTAGACTATAATATTAACCAGGAAAAAAAAGTGATCCTAGTTAACAATAATTTCCGTTTTTTGGCAGCTACATCTAAGCCAGTTTTTCTGCCAAATTTGATGGTCGTATAACTACACATATAAAAGAGTAAACCAGACAAACCTCTATGAGAGAACTTTTCATTTTGTGAACAGCAATTAGGCATCCAATTACCATTTAGCCATTCTGAAAACAGTTCCCTCATCAACCTTTCCCCTGTTTATAAATTTGGAAATACAATAATTTTTTTTTTATCCACTTTTTCAACCTTGTGTATTTGGACTTGCTGGCCATTAGATTGGGCAAGATATGTTTTGATGCTTTCTCAAGATTCCTAAACCTTTTATGTCTGTGTTCTGGATTGCAAGAACCAGCTGCAATTTGCTTGTGACAATGGCACTTTTGATATGATGACCATTTTCTTCTACATTCAGCCTTCAGCATCAATTATTTTTTTCTCTTACTGTCTCTTTGAGTTTTTTGTATTGCTTTGTTTTATTTGCCACATCATCCATTACATGCAGACACTGGCGAGGAGAGAAAAAGAGCTTGGAAAATGAAAGCCTTTGTAATTCCAAGTGTGTTGTCAGTTGCTGCTCACTGTCTTTTTTGGTTTTCCTTGGTCTGCTAACAAGAATACGTAACTGAAAAATTCACAAAACAAAAATTAATAGCTACCTGGAGAAAAAAGAACAAAAAAAGTTTTCTTTTATGAGTACTTTGGAACTGGCAGCTTGAAGCACCAGCTGCCTGTTTGTTTTACTATTATTTGTTTTAAATTTATACATGGATGGGTGGGAGGGAAGGCAACTTATAGCACTTGTTCCTGTTATGCTCATTATTTTATAAACTTGAGCTTGGTCCAAGTACAATTGCTAATGGAAAGAAAAGAATCATTGTTCCTCAAATCATAAGGAGGAGAAGACTGTTCTGTGCCTATTTCTATTCCCTCTGTGGTAGCTATGAAGTACTTTCTGCAATGGTGAGAAGGTTAGTCTCTCACTGAGATATCTTTATTTCTGTTACTGCTTAGCCATGTTTTGTGTTAAATGCAACAATCAAGTAGGACATCCAGATTGCAACCTTTGCTCTCAGCGCACTTCCAAACACCCATATATTAATATTATTTTCCCAGTCAGCATTCTTCTAGCAATGCCTCTGGTTTTGTAGGTGCTTCTGTATTGCTCAATTATTTTTGAGTACAGGGCCAGAAGCAGTCCCAAACCAGGGCGACACTTTTTAGGAACAGTCTAATCCAGGAAAACCAGAGTAGCATGGAAGACAAACCCATGCTTTTCATACAGCAAGCACAAGTAGGAGTGTGCTTGTTTCCAGATTTTCCTTATACTGATCTCTAGTCTCCAACCCCGTTCTCTACTCTCAGTATTAACATATTTGTATTTTGGTTACTAGAAATAGTGTATGCTGTGTCTTTCTCATACAGCTATCTGTGAAGAAATACCTATTGAAATGTGCACAGGAAAAGGAAATAAAAGAAAACTAATAGAATGTATCTTCAGTGTATTTAAAATAAATTATTCAGAGAAAGACTTCCTGGTTCCTAGCAGACAGGATAAATAAGCAACTAACTGTTGAGGTGGTAAATGCACAACCACATAGGCTCTACTTTGGCTAGCTTTCTGGAGGATATACCTGTGGGAAAAATCTCACACTACAAGGGCGTAGTGGGTTCAGTTTGAAACCAGGCAGAAATACCAGTTAAGTGTAGTGGTTTTGTTTGCATCTTCTACCTTCTGTGAGATAAGAATTAGAAGAAATGCAAAGCAGGTTCTAAACTTTAAAGGTATAAAGAAGTTTATTAACAGAACTAGAAAGTAAAAAGGGTCAGAATANAGGGGTTCTGTGATGTATCATAGTTCATTACCATAGCTTTACAAAAGAATTTCAGCTTCAAAGTTTGAAGCATCTTTTCTTTCTCCTCTCTCTGGATTTCAGCTCTTCTTTCTTCACTGACTTTGGTGTCTCTATCATGCTTTTTCACGTGCCTTTGCCTTTCTCTTTCTTCTGACCTGGAAGAGACTGATGCCTGCAGGCTTTATCTGTTCTGGGGAACTTACAGCACTGAAAGGGTTAATCTCACCTGGGAACTTATCTTTCAGTGGTGGTCACACGGTGTCTGCCAAGCCGTGTCTGGATGAGATTCGGCTATGTGGTCTTGGCCTTAGCTGGGGAGGCGCGTTTCGGCCACACAGCTGCTCACAGCTTCGGGAAGATGGCTGGCTTCCTCCCAGCCAGCCCGGCCCTGCACCAGGGCCGAGCCGGGGATGGAGCAGGGCTGTGGCCCAACCCCGCTGAGCCACGCGGGCCACACTGGGGGAGGCTGCTCTAACGGAGCAGGAATGGCTGAGATGTTTGAGATGTTTAGCCACGCTGGGCGCGCGGGGGCTGGCCCGGACAGGAGCAGAGCCACGGCCCAGCCCCACGGGATGGCGCGGGCAGGGCCCGGCCCAGCCTCATTGCCCGGCCTGGGCCCCACCGGGGGCCGCACGGGCACCCCAGTTACCTGTCCAAAAGTCCAGAAGCAAGAGAGACCTTCCTGGGCTTGGTCGTAGTTAAATGTGTTTTTACAGAGATGTGTTCACCTTCTTAAGTGGCTCAACAAAGTTGTCAATATTCAAACTAGCCAATTGATTGGTTCTGTCAGGTCTGGAGGAAGTTAGAACAGCCCCTTGCATATATATCACTTCTACAGCTGGTGCATTTTTTCCTTAACTAAAAACCCAAGCTGTGCTAAACCACGACAAAGGGATCACATGAGACTCTCATTGTGTCCTTTCTGCACTTTAAGTCTCTGAGAAAAGCTCTAGCAGCTAAAAAAGTCTATGTAAGCACAAGTGAGAATAAAGAGATGTGGCTACTGGGCCCACAGCTGACTAAACGCTTGTTCTCTCGGAGCAGGCTGAATGCCTCCATTTCACAGCCACACCAATGAAAGGCTCAGAAATCCCCTGCAGCTTCTGAATTCCTGAGAACACAACACATTTAGCATTTTGTGTTGTGATCCTACCTGGGTTTCAGCTATTAAATGTCATACAGAATGCCCAGGCTGAACATGTGAAGAAATAACTCTCTCAAAGGCTGAAAGAGCTGTCAACAAAACCTACAGCACAAACTTAGATATAATACTTGGCATTTACCTGGATCATTTCAGGGTATGACATTAGCATGTGCACCTTTGTGTGAATTTGAGCCTGACCACTGGAAAAAGAAAGAAAAACGCAAAAAACTTTTTTTGATATCCTTATGAATTCTAGACATTCTTTAGTTACATTTTAAAAAGGCAAGAACTACAAAGTAAAATGGAGGCTGTTTACAGCTGGGTATCTATTTTACACACCTTTACAAAGCAGTGTATTACATTCTTCAGAACCAGCTGGAAAACTAAGATTAAGCCTAACACTCTTCAGAATTAGCAAATACCTCGCTGGAGCTAGTAATTCTGCCCTTTAAAAACAGAACAGCCTAATGGTCTTTTCCAATGTAAGGGAAATTACTTCCAAACATCTCTTTACTTACTAGATTTTGGCTGCTTTTTGAAAATACGCATCATAAATTCAGCTCAGGGAATGATTCCTTGAGTTCATGCCAAATTACCAGGTCATTTAAATAGATGCTGTATGCTGTTATGCACTTAAAATTATTTACACTAGTTTTATAATTTCTTCAATCTGCTCACTAACACTAACAGTGTGGATAACCATTTACTCCAGAAAATCAAATCTTTCCTTTATTTCCTTTTTGTGGGGAGAATGTTATCAAGCA
The DNA here is from genome assembly GCA_013397175.1 of Platysteira castanea. Classification (NCBI taxonomy): domain Eukaryota; kingdom Metazoa; phylum Chordata; class Aves; order Passeriformes; genus Platysteira; species Platysteira castanea. The sequence goes on along the minus strand of VYXC01011669.1, from coordinate 570,846 downwards.
TCAGTGTAGCTGCAGTGATGTTTCAGAGCATGTTTCATTTACAACACAAATAGCTTGATTCTTTTTATTTTGAATACTGTATTTGTTCTTGTTAATTCCCCTTCCTTTCATTTTTCTCTTTTGAGTTCTGCCCATATTGCTTTGTAACTAGCATCCCAGGCTTCTGAGGCCTGAGAATTTAGTAGTTCACATTTGGGAGCTGGTGAACAGCCTGTTTTGCTGGCTGAGGTACATAATGCTTGTAGCAGTATGGGCAATTATGATTGATCAGAAATAACTAGTTTATGAGCCTCAGAAAATGTCAGTCAAAATTGCTTTGGTCACTTTAATATCAGTTAAGACTGTAGATAGATAGATAGATAGATAGATGGAAATAATTTTACAATCATTAACTTTGCATGGTAGACACAAGGGGAATGACTTAAGGAGATAGCCTGAGAAGTTAAATTTGGAACTTTACTGCTTTTACTATGTTGTATAATTGCCGAGCTGCATGCCATCTGTTCCTCTTCCTCCCTCCAGGCAAAAGGGCATTCCAGCAGAGCCAGCAGCAGGAAAGGGTAAAAACGGAATCCTATACATAGAGAAAATAGCAAGAAAAGCAATTGTAAATGTCAGCAATCAAGCACAAATCTATTTTGGGTTGTAAATTAGCACAACTAGAGCTCTACTTCTCTCAGCCTCAAATCCTTTTGCGTCTGGTCAAAACCCACAAGAGTAATATGGTAGTCCCAAGTTCACACTCCAACAGCTGCAAGGAAGTTCTGGTGCAACAAAATCAATGATAGATCTTCCACTGATTTCGAAAGAGACAAAAGACTATTCTTAAGTTTAATCTTGTCTCATGGGACTTTAAAATTATCATCCAAGCTCAAGCCCTGATCCTCACTAAAAATATGCTTCTTAAGCTCTCTTACTCTGTTCATTGACAATTCTGCTTGGTAAATGTCTTTCAGTGCATGAAGTTCTTCCATGGATAGTTCATAGGCTCCTTTCTGAAGAACTTTTTCCCAGGTACTTCTGTCACATAAGCTTTGCTGGTTTTCCCCCCTTCCTCCACTGTGCCTGCCTTCCTGCCTATTTTTCCAGAGACCAGAAAGAATCAGAAACTTTTGTTCCAAGTGTTTATTTTCTTGAGAAATCCTGCATCTTTGGGCTGTTCCTGATCTTGACATGTCTCTGCCCATACTTCTGCAGCTCAGACATGCTGCAGGTGACTACTGTAATAACTGAATAATTTTTAATAAAGTTATGATTTTATTATGCTTATTTGCAGCTGGTTCAAAGTAGAAGTTTCTGGATACATGCAGATCTACCTGCTAAACATAAACAAAAGCCTCATAGCATAGTGGGGGAAGACAAAAAGTCGTGAAATAAAATCAAGAGGTGCTAAAGTAAATTGGTTCATTTTGGCAAGCAGCAGTGGTGGTCACCTATTCAAAAATGTTTCCTAGTGTGCCAGGGCCCATGCTTTCCTACCACAATTTCACTTGACATCTTCCATGGGGATAGTATCTAAACAAGATCATGTTGCCTTGATTTAATTTCACTTAAAAGTAAAGCAAGGCATTGTAAAAGCCACCTTGGTTCTTGAAAGCATGGTGAATATTTGTCCTCCATTTTCCTGATATGGTTAAATGCTGATCTATGGCTTTCCTGGGTGCTAGACTACTGAACCATCTCTAAAGCCCCAAAAGGATGTAACGATCTTGACTGAAGGCTGCTAGTCAAGAGACCCAATTCATCTCTGTGCTTTTCTCATCTCAGTAATAATCTGAAAGGGAAGTCTGTTAGTTCCTACAAGGTCTTCAGTAAGGGTTGCTGTACACTGATTTCAAGTATGGTTGTTCCTACAGACCCAAACTGTTTTTTTTTTTTTTAATTGTATTTTTTTCCATTAATGAAAAACTAGGGGATTCTCACTCAAATTAAGGTCACCATTCGTGTTCAGCTATGTATTTAAAACAACTTTAACAATCTGAAAATAAAAATAGACAAAAGTTAATTCTCATAAAAAAATTTCTTCTGTTGTGTAATGTTATTCTTCCAACACACATACATATTTCAACTTGTTAAAAGGTCTGCGTATATTTGAAGTAAAATGATATGTTTCTTAATATATTAGTAAATAGTCCACATGTTCTCATGACTGGAAGCATATGCACTGATATTAATTTTTAATTTAGCAGCTTAGGTCCAGTATGACTTTAAAAAAAAATTCACCAAGTCTCAGTGAGCTTTTTGATATATAATGACAATATCCTATCCCAAAGTTATTTTCTTCACTTTCTTCCACACTTGTAAACTGATTATTAACTTTGTTGAAATAGTTAATGTCACTAACTTTCCCAGCAGCATAACAAATCTCACTAGGCAAATACAAGTGTCTTCTTTAGAAGAAATTTCTCTTTTCTCTTACTTATTGAGGAAAAATTATGCTTGAAGTATATAACAATAATTTGCTTCCACAGATGTGAAGAAATATGTGCACACATATATATCCACATGTATATATTCTCCTTTATATTTCTTTGTAGGCAAAACATAAAGACCCTGGGGAACACAGAGTAGCAAAAAATTCCTAACTAGGAAGATAAACTTTTATGAACAGTTTGTGTAATTCACTTAATGGCCTTATAGGTTTGTAACACAAATCTTATGTCCTGACAAGCTGATACATCCTGTAGGTTCACACTATCTCATTGAAGCTCAACTTTTAAATAAACATCTTAAACCTTTTTGTTTTCTGCTCATGTTCCTAATTTTCCATCAATCACTTAGCTCCTTTCATTTGGCCCCCTGATCTCTTCCTATGCCACTACCATATCTGGAAGCTTGCAGGGACTAACTACATCCCTGCACATTCACAAAAGACTCAGTTTCTTTCCATGCCCCAAATGTCAGTGAGATAACCTGCTTGGATTTACTATGTGTTTTTTCCCTATGGATATTTACAGAGACGCTGTACCAAAATGTAAAAAGTAAAAGCAATATATGGCAGAAGCATGACATATGTAACAATCATGGGGGGAACAGTTAGGGTGGTGCTGACATTTAAGATTTCAGATTATCTGGATCTAGAGAATGGTAGCAATTTACAACTCAGACTCCTGAGCTAAAGATAACCAAAAAACCCAACAAAAAAACAACCACAACAACCAAAACCAAATAAGATGCCACACAACTGTTTTCTATGGGTTTGCCACCATTGGGAGCTACCTCATAGCATAAAGATACATGAGCCTTCAATGTGATCCTCATGTAGTTCCAGACAATGGCACTGGTTATTGCATTGCAGATTCTTGCAGTGCTAAGACCACATAACTTTGCTCTTTGGACTAGCTTTAAAGAATCTCTATGGTGAGGTATACTATAAATACTATAATGTATTATGAAAGCACTCTATAATGTAAAAAGAAGATTTATGTGCTCCAAGAGTGCTTCAAAATTTTTCAGTGTATGATTTAGTTTTCCATTCCTTCTTTAGGGTAAGAGTCATAGTTCACCCATCAGTTCTCTTTAGCTCACTGTCTTCATTTCTATGCTGCTTCATTAGACTACCTGTGTAAAATTCACCCAGTCTTCTAAACATCCTCTTTAAACTCTTGTATCTTTTGAGCTTTGAACTCCAGATTTTCAGGCTTTGGACTGCCCAGTGGCAAATGTTCATTCAAATTATGGATATTCCTCATTATTTTTTTCCTGCCCTTCTGCTTACCTCACTGGTTACATTTCTATTTTAACAGAAGTCCAGGCTTCACAAATACATGATTCCAGAACTGGAAAACATAAGTAGTTATCCTAGTTGCTTTAACTCATTAGCATTGCCCAACTAAGTAGCTGAAAGTGATTGTATCTCAGTATTCTAGGAATATTGACATAGAAGCTTTCTAAGTATGGCATTCTTAGTATGGCATTATCTATAAAATTAATGATGTCATTTCAAAACTGCTGAGTCAGAGAAGAGTAATGTTGTGGCAATTTTTCCTTGTTTCTTCCATTTAAGAAGGAATAATTTGATTTTCCATGCTAGTCTCTTCTTTGCTTTCCACTGACAGAAACTGACCCAATGATCTGCAAATTAAGCTGCCATTTGCTCGTGAAGGTAGATTACAGAGCCCAAGGACAGGATTCATCTCATCAAGCTATATATGTCTACAGTCTACATATACACGCCTGAACCACTCTCCTAAAATCCTTTGTCAATCACTGAAGTTTTCTTCACTGAGAAGTGCCTTCATAGGCACTTTTCAGGCTTGATTGATCTGCCTTATTTTAGATATACAGTTTCAGAAGAAATTAATCATGTCCAGGACACCACTGGCTAGTTTGATTAGATTGTCATAGGTTAGACAGGAAAACCTCAGCGACTAACTCAGATTAAACATCTCCATTTAGTCCCATGATTCACATTCTGAGACATGTAGAATAAGCTGTTCAGATTCTTTTTGCCCACTTGGTTCCTTTCTTAATCTTTTTGTTACAAGTATCTTTTCTCTTTCATAGCTCTTCTATGTTAGATATCTTATAGATGTGTTTGGCAAAGGTAGCTGACCTCATAAACTCCTGCATTGACTGAGTTACTCAGATTACATTTCTTATATTCTTGATGTATGCACATCGTATTTTCCAAGTAACTTTATTTTAATGAATTCTATCTGTATATTTCTTTAATTCGTCAAAACTGTCAGTGAGTCTTATCATACGTATCTCTTGCTTTTGGCAGTGTTATTTTAGATAACTTCTTACAACTTTTAGAGGGCAGAAGCAATAGTTACTATTCTTAAGCAAATGAAGAAAATTTGGTTTTAGAGGGATAGCTAAAAATAAATGCTACAGATATTTTGGGAAATTAGTGGTTCATCTGTTACCAACTGTTATCTAGCTTTAAGAGAGGTGAAAACTTTCTGCAAGGCAATATGACAACATGAGCTTGAAATTATGTCTTAACTGAAAGTTTGATAGATGGGCTGTTCAGTTAAATCTATATCCAGAACACAGGAAAATGCTTCTGATTCAGAGTAACTTGGACAAGAGGGAGAAGTAGGAAGACAAGAATGACACACAGAGAGAAAAAAATAGATATATTAGTTTGGAGTTTATATATTTTACATACTAACATTACTTTGAATAAAGGGCATGGTTTTTATTCAATATGCAGGTATAAAGGTTTGTGGATAAGGTGAGAAGTCCGTTTTCTTTTTCTTTCTTACACTATGCTAAATAAGAACTACTAGAAGTGCTTCAAGGAAAATTCCAGCTGAAAAAAAATGCAAGTAAATAAAATAAGAGAAGACTTTACATTCTGTCTATACTGAGTGTATACATTCACATGAATATGATGGCTATTGTACAGGGAATTACGAAGAGTAAGGACAGGATCAGGAATTGTCATCTGGATAGTAACATAAAAAGTACCTACAAAACTCTACAGAAATATGCTTCTAACTGAATTTTCCCAGTTTTCCTAATGGTATTCTGCCTAGCATAGTAATTCTGGGGCAAAAGTCCAAACATGCATTTCAGTCAGTCTCACAACTCTCCTGTAAAAGTTTGGCTATAAAACTGGTTGTAATACAGCTTTGCACGCTGTCATTATCTTTATTGACTGAAAGTACAGCACATAACTCTCTGGATTTTTAAGTCACGTTTTAATTTCTTTTACTGCTGACCAAGAATTTTAGTAAGTCGTTATAAATGTCCATTTTCAATTTCTGCTAGTGCAATTGATGTGATTTCATATACATGGGATCTTTAAGTCTTATAAATGCACAGATTTATGGAACTCTAGTCTGTTGCTAGTGAAATGAAATAGCACTTGTTCCTGCACTAGTTGCTCCTCGTGGGAATTCAATCTTAAAACTCCTTGTGACCTGCCCACAAAAGTCCATCTTAATGTTTTAAATGGGCAGGGTGGGAGTGGGTTCCCTAGATTGTCTCAGTTAGCCTGCTGGTTCAAACTGATAACAGTAACTAAATCTGACAACAGCAGATTTATATGGTTTTGGGCCAAATCCTAATAATTTTACTTAATTTATTTCTGTTCAAGTGAAACCCTGCTGAAATTAAATGTGGATTTGACTACGTGATGATAGAACTAGGTGGAACAAGTGGCTGAATCAATGTATTTCTAGAATTCCAGTGTGGGGAGGGGAGGTGTAGTTGTTTTTTGCATATACAGAATGAAAAGATGTCAACACACTCTTTTCCTTCACATACTTCTTGGGTTTTGCTGCTCTGTTATGAAAGTCTGTGTCACATAAACACCCCTTTCCCCCTTAGTAACACAACAGTTAACTATTTGTTATGAGTGAAATAAGCAATAGCTGCTTGAAGTGCTCAAGCTGTTCACATTTAGAAATACGTGAGGGGATACCACAGCAGAGGATATGTCTTCTCTTCCTCCTCATCATGCCAAGCTTTCTTTCAAGTACCACATATTATTCATCAGAAAGGTGTTAGAGTGCATTTAAAATCATTCCATTAGTGTCAGAATATTTACTATGCATTGCCCAGATTTCCACCATCACATGCCTATGCTCAAAACTGCGAAAAAAGGGATGGTGCCATTACACTTCCTCAGCCCATTCTCCTTTTCCTTTATCACCTTTCATTTTCAGTTCTTTACTTCATTTCATTTTGTTAGAATTTCTCACACAGATTCTGACTCCTTCACTCACAGGTGGTGAGGGGTACCAGTAAAAGAGCTCATTAGGGGGAAACCTACTGTCATTGGAAGTTTGTGTCAAACCTCCTGATATCTTCCCTGCACACTGAAGGTAATGAGAATTGAGAGGGTATGCATCACTCTGATCTCCTTACTTATCATTAGTGAATGTGGGTAAAGCAATTTTGGAAACCATACTCTGCATTTTGGGGGGAGGCAAGAATGAATAATTTAAAGCTTTTTCCTTTGGCTTTGCTCTGAACACTGTTCTAAGAATATACATGAGAACTAGTGGTAAACTAAGGAAATACAGCATATCTTAAAAGAGTTTCCCTTCATTCAAACCATTTGCTATTTCTGTGCCAGACAGACTCCCAGGGCAATAGTGTCAAAAGAAAGCCAGTCTGCATGTCCAAATTATTCCCAAAGCTCTGAGAACTGCCTGGGGTAGAGGGGAGTGGGGGCGTGGGCGGCTGATACTGACCATGGAAACAGTGACTGACCAGGGAATATGCTTTATCTGCATCTCCCATTAGGGAAAGTAGGGGCAGTTGGAACTCATGGACCCTCACTTTGACTGAGCTGATGCTTTCTTGATGGAGCTACATGTTCATTGAAGTTAATGGCATTAACTAAAAGGGGTTAAATTTCTTGCTTTTTCATCTCTCAGCACACCAGTGCAAGACCAGACACAGTTTAGTCCTTATTACTGAAAGCTTATTTTCTGAGAAATGACCAAGATACAGTGCAAAAAGAAACCTAAAACTGATACTCAGATTTTTTTTTAGACTTCTTCTTTTCACAGACTCCTTTAGCATCAATTTCAATTTAGATGCTAATCTCATTTTTGCTTTTTGGGGGAGTGTGAATTGAAACCTGTGTGATTTGAAGCATAACATAAGGGCTCATGTTATATTAAGCTCCTATTATAGAGCGGATCATATCAACATAAACAGCATCTATCAGGGTCTTGGAAAAGTGCTGCAGGAACATTTCACATGACACTTTAAAGAGAGCCTAGATGGGGGAAGAACTTGGTTTCTTTTGCTTAAACTAGCACTGCAAAACAGAAAAAGGGAAGAAAAAGGGGTGAAAGCAAAACCAAAAAAAAATTCAAAATGAATGGAGTAAATGAATTACTGTCCTAAAATGGAAGATAAAAGGAAAGAGCTTGCCAAATATGATAGGGTAAAATCTTGCTTTTTAGATAGATCAAAGTAAATTAAAATTAATTCCAGCTTTTTCCACAAATTATTTTATATTTGCACTAGTCTAGGTGACAGATGGAATTAGTCAGGCTTTACATCAGTTGCACTGATAGCAGAATTTGTCTCCGTAACACTGTCAGAGGGTGGGCTGTCTTTCAGTGCAAAGAATCCTCCTATTGATCCAACGTTTTTCCTCCTTTGTTTGTCCTTAGCTCATCATATTAGTTTTAAATTCCTTTTATTCACTCTCTTTCCTTTTCTTCCCCAGTCTGTGTAAAACATTCTGAATCATGCTGCATTACCAGTTTCCACTCCCACATTTTAGATTTATTTTTACAATCCTCCTACCTTTGCAGTAATTCTTCTCAACACTGTTCCCACAATACCAGCATCTGCTGCTTCCTATCCCTCAGGCACTCACACTGCCGTACCAAACAGTGTTTGGATTTTTACTTGAACAAAAATGATACACACTACAACAAGCTAAGGTGCAAAAGTTCTTCTCTTATACTGATTTTACTGACTTTTTGATGCAGCTATTTTCTCAGTTTATTCAGTAAATTTTTCTAAAGTCTTTCCATCATAAGGAAACCTGTACTGCCCTTCCAAGAGGATAGGAAGTCACTACATTCTCTTTTGGTCACATTTTCAACAAGAAGTAATACTGCTAAGAGAAATACCATTCTCTGTCAGAAAGCTCACTTTAGCCAGCCAAGATGTCACAATATAAATTTTTAAATCTTGTTATATTTTTTCCCTATCTTCCTATCAACCCTGTCTTACCTAAACCACACAACAGCTTAGTCATTTGGCAAGCACCACTCCACAGATTGCCCATGAAAACATAACATTAGTTATGAAGGGGTTTAGACACAGCATGTGCAAACCCATTCGAACTAAGTAGAAGACAACAAAGGTTCTGATTTCAAGGAAAGTTCCATAGTCTGCTGCTCCAATCTATGCAGAGATCTAACACAAGGCTGTTTTGCAGTTGCAAACATTTATAGCCCTCTGCATTCCCTACGAATGACAATTATTTCTAATTGGAAAGCACAGCTTTGTGATTACAGAATTGAACAGGAATTAAAAAGCAGGTTGCTCTTCACAGTTTTTCTTCTATCTCCCTTGTGGACAGTGAACAAATCATCTTCCTTTCCTGTGCTTCTGTTTCTTTTCCTGTACAGTGCATTCTGAATATTTTCATGGTTAGTAGTCCATATTTGTGGCATAAATTGCTTGTGTACAGAGCCTGAAGTAAGTTTTAATCAGGTACATGCATTAGCACACACAGAAAAAGCCTACTGTTCACCTTGAGAAAATATGTCTTCTATTATGCAGAATGTATGTTACTTTATTCAAGGCATAAGTAGCCACCATTGCAGTAACTATCCTGTAATTTCCATTGACTAAAGTTTCAAGTCTATATCCACTGCAATCACACCAAAAAAAAGAGAAGTTGCCACAATCTACTTCTGAGCTGACTTTAACTGACCATAAATTGTATTTGCACCTTCTGAACTACTGTAACTTTCCATCTGCATGTGGTTTTGGCCATTTCTCCCTGGATAAAGCTATTATACTTTGTACAGCACTTGTGTTTTGAAAAAGAACAAACACAACTACGTTAAAGAAGAAAAGGAGGGAGATGATGGTCCTGGTAAGACAGGGAAATTACAAATTCTTTCTTTTGGAAGACTTGTTTCCACTGTGTCCCAAGCAGTCCTTTGCACACAGCAAACTGAAAATGAGATGGTAGCATGTGCCAGCATTTGGATGTAATAATAAGAGGGAAGATGAGGTGGCACATGCTTCAGCATATGTTAGCAGGCAAACTTTGTCCCCTGGCTCTATGAGGTGTTTGAATGCTGCCTGTATCTTTCCCAGGGGCTCACGTTTGGATGCTTCCAGTGTTATACATGAAACAGAATACTCTGCAGGGAAGCCTTCAGCAATGGTCAAATGCAGACCTGAAGGGATACAGAATGAACGTCGGAACACACAGTGGGTTTAGCACTTTACTATGCAGTCTGTTTAAACAGAGTTTCACAGAGAAGTTCCTGTTTCAAGTTTCACCTTTTAGATAATTGCGGATATATAAGTGGGATTCTCATTCCTTCATCTGAGGTGTGTTTGCACAGCATGAGATGCTGGCATAGTGCTGTGGCATCTTGTTAACAGACAAGGTTACTGCATCAACTAACAGCTGAGTTCCAGGAACATCTTAGTACAGTTTAATAAAATCACACGAACTATTAGTTGGGGCCTTGTAATGAATGCACAGGCATAAACTGCATCACATAAACTTTGGAATGAAATCTTTTTAACCAGCAATGATTGGATGATAAGATTGTTTCTTGGTAAAGTTTGATGTTTGAACTATTTTTGCGATGTGGGTTTTTTTGGGTGTTCAGGGTTGTTAGTTTTCTTGTTATTGGGTTTTTGTGGAGGTTTTGTGGCTTTCTGTTTTGAGGGGGCGTTTTTTGTGTTTGCTTTGTGGTTTTTGTTGTTTAGGATGGATTGGGTTGAGTTTTGTTTGTTTGTTTGTTTTATTTTGGTCTGTACTTGAATTTGACAGTAAAACAGACTCTTCTCATAGTGGTTTTGCCCTGACTGACTGACTGACTGACTGACTGACTGACTGACTGACTGTAAGGACCACTATATATAATAGGGCCATTCATCTGAATTTTAAAACAAACTCTTAATCTGAAACAGATAATCCTGCTTTGAAAAGCTGTCTAATCCAAAGAAGAAAACTCAAGAGAGAATCCATCAACACGAGTAAGAATATCTGTGACTCCTGTCGGAGTCAAGAAAGACATACACATATTCATCCAAGGAAAATCTCACTGTATTTAACCACTTTTAAGGAGATATTCATGTATTTGCAGCTAAATGCTGTGGAGTTGTAGGAAGCTCTGTCCCCCAGGATTTGCCTTGGCCTAAAATTAATTTACATGGAAAAAATATTTACTGAGAAACAGGAAACATCTTAGATATTTGATTTAGACAAATTTTCCAGAAAGTAAGCACTTTAAATGCATGTTCTTAATAGAACAGGCTGTGGAAGAAATTGCATGCAGCTTCTAAAAGCCCTCACCTGGATATGGAAAACACAAGCAGGGCAGAGAAAAAAAGAGAAGCCATGATAATAGAACTTCCTAGAAATACCTTGACTCTGGAGAACATGAGCAGCCAAAATTCCTACAGGTAACTGTATCAAAAAGTGAAGCTTCACCGCACATAACACCCTCGATGCTGGACAGTCAACCAGCACAGCAGTAGATTTCCAATTTTCCTGAAACACCTTTGCTACACATAGATCTGCTAATACCTATCTTTTACTTCCCATTAAGGAATCCACAACACCTACAAGTTTTCTTGATGTCACTGTCAGAAAGGAGCCTTCTGCAAAGGATTCTTACCCATTTCTTCATTTTCTTCATCTTTCTATCCCTTTTGTCATGTAGGAAAAGAAAAGGCATTTAATATTTTTTCACATGCTTACTAGTGTTAATAGAGCTGAATCAATTAAAGCAGATTAGATCTTTCTAATCCTTTTAAACAAGAGGAAAGACACAAATTATTGTTATTTTCTATATGACATAATTCAGATGTATATGACATAATACAGTTGTATATATATTGTTGCACTCCTATTTCAGTCAAAAACTTCATCTGTGTTACAAGAACCATGTACAACTCAAACCAGGTACGAATAACAAGTTTTAGCAGCAGGTAAAGAGCAATATAACCTCTGTTCTGTGGGACCACACAAACATTTGCTATGTGTGTTCAACAGCAAGAAGAGCAATACTCTCATAGCTTGGTTCTGGGCCTCAGTTTTGATCTGGATCACATTAGGTTGTGCATTCGGTTGTTATTCAGGAGGTACCCACGCTTAATTATCTGTCTTCTTTTACAACAAGGTGGAAGTTGCAGGACTGTCTGATTACTTCAATGACATTCCCATTTGAAGACCTGCACTTTTATGAAATTGAACCTCATTAAATCAAAGGTCCTTTTCTATGCCGCACTGTTATATATCAACTCCCTTCATTGCAGGCACTTTCATTTGATGTTACTTTTATTCCGATTTAATGCACTGTGAGTGTCAGAGCAGTCCTGCTATCTGACATTATTTTTGACAAAGTTCCATTTTATCATTTGCAAATTCTTGGCTTGTTAAAGACTCCAGTTGATCGAACATCCCAAAAGGAAGGAGGCAGGTAAAAGTGGAAAGAGTGAGAAGATGAGATGTGAAAATCCTAACACTCATGTTTATTTACAGATTAATTATTGCAAGTAATTTGATTTCCAAGGATTTATGAGGTCACCTGTATTTGTTGTAATTTATTTAGAACATAACTTCCAGATTTCAAATAGGCATCAGCCCCACCTAACATATTACTTCCAGCCTCAATTTTTTCTGCTTCACCTGATAAATATTTTGGTGTAGTTCTGTAGCTAATTTTAAATGATCCTTTTACAGAAGATATTGTTGCTTGTTTTATCTGGCACTATTGCCCAAACACATCTTAAAGAGATGTTGAAATAATTAGGCTGAAAAGAATTAAGTTTTTAAGTATCACTCAGTTTTAAAGTTAAGAAGTACCTCAACAGATCATCTAGTCTAAACTTCCTGCTCAGACAGGATGAGCTACAGTGGATTGCTGAGGGCTGTGTCCTGTTGGATTTTGAATATTTTCAAGGATGGAGACTTTACATGGTCTTGGAAAACTGTCCCATAAACCAGTCTTGCAGTGGAAAAAAAGAGAAAACAACCTACCCGCCCCCTGGAAAAACCCAACTCACTTTTTCCCTGTGTAAAAGTGAAATTTCTTGTATTTTTCCCTATGTCCATTGCCTCTTGTCTTGCTCCTGTCACCTTTTCATCTTTGACATTCTTTGCTGGGCTTGCTCCAGTCTTTTGTTGTCTCACTTGTACTGGGGAGCCCAGCATAGGACCCAATAATCCAGATAAATACTAGGCAAGCACCACCTCCCTCTACCTGTGAGCAGTGCTCTGCCTCATGGAGCTCTTAATGCTTTTGACCTTTTCTTTTTCCACAAAAGCACATTACTAGCTCATGGCAAGTTTGAGGTCCACTGGGTCAAGTCATTTTTTGCCACACTGATTTCCAGCTGATCAACCCCCAGCCCCTCCTGATGAGGGGGATTAATCTTGTCCAAATGCAGAATTTTGCACTTAACCTTTGTTGAAATTTATGAGGTTGTTGCGAGTCCAGGCATCTCCAAGTTGCAACAAACCCATCTGGTCTATCAACCACTCTTCTCACACTTTTTGAGGGAACATTCTGTCCCATCATCCAAGTCACTAAAAATGATGTTCAGTAGTATTTGCCCCGGTTTTGATCCCTGGAGTACTTCACCAATAACTGGCCTCAATCTGAAACTTGTGTTCTGGTCAAAATAATGAGAGCCAGTTTTCAATCCATCTCACTGCCCATGTATCTAGCCCACATTTCATCAGTTTATCAGTGAGAATGTTACAGGAAATGGAGTTGAAAACCTTGCTAAAGGTAAGAACAGCATCCAGTGCTTTCCCCTCATCCACCATGACAGTCACCTCATCATAGAAGTATGTGAAGTTTGTCACACATGATTACCTCCTCATAAATCCCTGCTAATGACTTCAAATTACTTTCTTGTCCTTCATGTGTTGGGAAACGTTTTTGAAGAGGATTCAGTCCATTGTTTTCCATCAGATAAAGAAGAGAATGACTGGCCTGTGTTGCACTGGATCCTCCTTCGTTTCCTTCAGGAAGGCAGGACTGGCAATTGCTTTCTTCCAGTATACAGGAATCCCCCTTACTTACCACAGCCTTTCAAAGCTGATCAAGATTGTACTTGCAGTGAAATGGGTCAGCTCCCTTAGAACTCAGGGGTGCATTCTATCAGGTTCCAGGGGCTTATATGTGTCCAGTTTTGTTTAAGTGTGCTTGAGTAGATTCTTATCGCCCTGGAATTCCTGAAGGCAAGTCTTAGCCGTGAAGACCAAGGTGAAAGTGTCAAAGACTCCTTTGGCCTTTTCCATGTCCCTTATGATGAGATCCCCTTTACCCTTCAGCAACACTCCCATAATTTTCTTCAACTTCCTTCTGCTGTTTATGCATGTGTAGAAACTCTTTCCTGCACTTCACACATGTTTCAGCAGGTTTAACTCCAGAAGGGCTTTGGTTTTCCTAATCCAATATCTTCATGTTGGTCCAGGGTACAGTGTTTATTTATCCCAGGATACTTTTTCTCTGCTTCCACCTTTTGCACTGTTCCTTTATGTTTGAGTTCAGTCAAAAGCTCCTTGATCATCCATGAAGTTTTCCTGTCTGTCAAAATGCACCTTTCTCGATCTCGGAGGAGGGAAACCTTGCAAATAAATCAATTCTCCTGGACACCTCTCCAGGACTGCAACCCATGGGATTCTCCTAAGCAGATTTATGAAGAGTCTGAAGAATCTTTCTGAAAGTCCAAGCTGTGACCCTACTTTTTTTTCTGTTTCTATCTTTCAGGTTCCTTAACACCTCATGGACACCACAGCCTGTTCCTGAGGTTTGTATCCTGGCCAATTCTTTCTTGTTTGTATGAGGTCCAGTGGAGCACTTCCTCTCACTGGCTCCTCGATCACCTGTGTCAGGGAAGTGCCTTCAATGCACTCCCAAAATGGCTTGGATTTCCCATGCACTACTGTATTCTCCTTGTGATGTATTTTGGTGGGCATAAGGTCTCTCATAAAACACAGGGCCTGTGAACATTAGGACTCTTCAGGTGTGTTGAGAAAGCCTCATCTACATTTTCTTCCTAGTAAGGCAGTCTGTGGCACCCACCACATTGTCATTCATGTGATTTGCCAAGTAATGCTGACCCATCAGCTCACCCCAGCTCATTGTTCACCTGCAGACACACACCCCATTGCAGTCTCATGTAAAGGGTGGGCCCCTCATGCAGTCCCAGCCTGTCCTTCCTAAATAGCCTGTACCCACCCACCACAGTACTCCAGCTGTGTGAGCTGTGCCAAGTCTCCATGATTCCAATGAGACTGTAACTCTGTAACTGCACATAGACCTTTCAGTCCTCCAGCTTTTCCCATCCAGAGAGGCAGTAAGTCATCCTGATTTCCCAGGAAGGTAATGGGAGCCTTCCCTACCATTCTGCCGGGTAGGCACTTCCCTATTTATGTGGATATATTTGTGTGGGGCTACCTTCTGCTCGGGTCTGTTGATTACAACATCCCTTGTGTTTGTATCAACCTACACCCCAAACTTGTTCATCACTTCCTCATATTACTGCTGATCTTCCTCCCCCATTTCTAATTCAAACGTTTTCTCACCAGGCTGGCCAGCCAGCTGGCAGAATGCTTTTTGTTCTGCTTGATCAGATGGATCTCATCTCTCACAAGCAATCCTCAATCCTCACAGGGGGTCCTTCATTATATGAAACAACACCGTGTTGTCATCAAGGTTTAACAGCTGCAAAGCCAATTTTTGACCCACATGTATATTTGCAGTAAAAATATATACTGGATGCTAAAGATTAAAGTTTTGTCAAAGCTCTTTGTTTTGTTCTCTATGAATGCAGGTCTCCAATGACAGCATGTCATTTGTTATTATTTATCACGAGGCTGTGAGTCACATAAGACTGCTCTTGTTCTTTAGTTCCCTGCATGTTGCTCTGTGTAGCGTTTCACATTGCTTGCATTCACTTTCTAATCTGTGCATTGGGAAAAAAAGTGTCCCTTCTGACATGGGGAATCAACCTAGTGAAACTACCGATACAAGTAATTGTAACTGAGAGAATAGTTTAATTTCAAGCTAATTTGAAGAACACCAAGAACTCGCCAGTTTTAAGCAGCTGTGTATTTCAGAAGGGATACATATTCTTTTAGAGCATACTGCACTGAGTAAGCTATGACACTAGAAAAAAACAGAGAGCTGAACTAGCAGTGGAGATACAACTGTATCTTTTGCCCATGAGTTCTAAATGCTTGCTATCACTACTATATGTGTAGTCAGAAAGCAAAATTGTAGTATGCCTTTGAGATACGATTCTAACCACATCATTCAGATTAAATTATGAACACAATAGATTACATTCTATGTAGTCCTTTGAATACTTGATATTACATATAATAATTTGGGTAGCATTTGAAAAATAATGGAGAGAGTCTGAGAAAGGAAGTCATGTAGTAAATAAGAAAGTCAGATTTGTAAAGAAAAATTGTGATTCCCTTTAAAATAAACCTAAAAAAATACTTTTTTGCCTATCATGGTCTAAACCTTTGGAGATTCTGCACAGCTGGGGAACCTCATGTATCAAAAATACTTATTTGCACCAGGCCAACACTTGAAGTTGACCCAAACAAAAGTTACACTCATCAAAGAGAGTCCTTTTCCTTTTCTCTCAAATTCAACAAGCACTTTTAGAGCTCAAGAAGGCCGTTTTAAAGAGCAGTAGTAAGGGGCCTTACAAAAGCAGATCTAGGCGAGCGAAGGATATCTCTTAGAAAAGTCTCCCGGGAGGGTGCAATCTCTTGTCTAGAAGTATGTGTGCACAACTAAGTGTAGCACCTTCCTCAAAGGGCTGTGTCCCCCATATGGCAGCTTTGGGTCTGGAGACAGCCGTACTATGCAGCACATGCAGAAGCAAGACAGAAGAGCTGTGATGTACCCGGCACATCTCGGCCGTGTCCTGTGCTCTTACCAGTCCTGCTGTCTCTCAGGCATGGAAAGTAACTGTAAATACCTAAACCCAGTGCTGTCTTTGGCCTTGAATCCACATACAGAAAGAGGTAGAGGAAGGTCAGATAGGGTTATTTTCTGAAGCCCTGGGGATCTGCTCATGTCCCCAATTTCTAAGGAAGGAGGGGTGCAGCAAATTAAGCACATTGACCCGATGGCACTTCATCACAGAGCATGAAGGCTTTTCAGCCCTTAGCAGAAAAATAGAAATAAGGAAATAAAAACCTAGGGATGGAATGAGAAGATGAGGGCAATGAAAGCAGCTGCCAAAATTGAGCCCAAAGGCAGAAGGTCTGCTAGTGACAGACGGTAGTGACCAAAACACTGCTGGAAGCAGAGACCATATGCAATATTTATTTATTTGGGGTTTATCAGTTCCTATGTGTGCTCCTAACAAATTGCTTATAACCAAGGTTTCTTTGGCTAAGGTTTTAATGATACTAGCCCATCTGCACAGTTTCAATAGTATACGATGTGTCTGGTAAAAGAAAGTCTTCTTTAGTCAAAACCCTCAAACTGTATCTTTTGTCCAGTTAGTATAAAGAACGGAGGCAAAATCACTGACGCCAGGATCATCTTTAGCAGTGGAATAGAAATGTCCCAAGCTCCAATTCTCTTGTAAGTGGTCAATTAATAAATGGGATAATGTGAATGCAGCTTCTTTTCCTGCATTGTGTAAATCACATCTCTGGTACAGTAGAAAACGATGCTTTTCTTGGTCAGCTTATAATATATTAAATGTAATTTGTAATTTAACTCCACACAGAATTTTCTTGTTTCGTAGGTCCCTGAGAAGGCTGGGGGTATCACACAGATTCTATTGAATGATTCATTCCAATTCCCACCCTGCAGTTATAGAGCTGTCACAAAAACAACCTCTATAATTGTTAGATAAGATGTTTTCAATATGGCTACATCATCCATTTCATTTAATTTTTAAAAATTTTTAAAGAAAATCCAACTGAAAATACAAAATTTCTTATGCAGTATCCATCCTCCTTCACAGACAAAAAAAAGTGTCATCATGCCATACCTAACATGCATACCACTTTTTGGTTTAGTTTTATCACAACTTCTTGCTTTTTCAATCTATCTTTCAATTATCTCTTTTCCTGTAATGAATCTCAAATCAACATCACTAAGAAGAAAAAAAAAAAGTAATTGGTGGCTTGATGGAGTTTGAGATAATAATAGCACTACTACATAAAATAAGGATGATGTTCTGCCTTTAATTTATTTATTTTCTTTGAATGTGCTTTGGAAGCAGATTTAGTTATAGGTCCCAGAAGTGTTGTATCTAAGGTGGACCTGGCAGCCATTTAAAGCTTTCAAAACTCAACAGGAGTTGTCTTTGGGAATTTAGAATGGCTTTGCAGTTGAAATGACAGGTATATTTCATACTGGCAGAATGTAATTTCACTATCTGGAATTTGGCCAAGATATCAGGGTCATGATCTTATTCTTAGGAAGAGAGTCTTGGGATTTTTAATCATCTCAAGCAGTTGGGAGCTTGGTTTTATTTCTGAATTAAATTTAAACATTTCCCTCAGGATCCTGAGACAATGCTGAAGCACCTGTTCAGTAAAGGTTCTGGCAAAAAAGCACGTTGCCTGAATCTAACACTTACCCTCACTAGCTGAATTTCCCATCCAAGAAATTACCAGGTATGACCATGCTCTGTATATGATGAGATCTGATGACAGCAGCCCAGCAGAGGAAGAACATGCTGGTGATGTTTCCACTGCCTTCCACAATAACTTTCTTTCAGGCTGAGAAAATGCTATTAGAAAGGGTCTCACAAAATCCTCCTTCCAATTTGGCTAATCAGTACTAGCATAAACAAAGTAGCAGTGCGGTCAGCCACAGCAGAACCAAGAAAGCACATTCAGTTTAAGGCTGACAAATAGCACAACATATTTTAGGGCAAAGAAAAAAAGAGGAATTATTTGTCAAACAAAGAGGATCTTCAGCTTACGGAGCAAAAGCCCTTTTTGCAACAACATGAGGAAAGGCCCTCTAGTCATCAGTGTAATTTTCAGCTGTAAGACTGGAAACAGAAGGGTGGGTTGTACTGCTGGAGGAATACATTATCAATCAAAGCAAGGGCAAATCCAGAACACTTTCTGGGGAAAGGCAAGTATGGAGAAAATGCTCCTCCCTCAAGTTTGCTACTTCCTTCACTCATGAAATCTTGTATTAAAATCTTTATTTTTGGTTGATCCATTCCAGCTGGATGGAAGACTGAAAGATTGAAGATCAACCCATAGGTAACACCTGGCACCATAAAAATATGGATTTTGGGGTTTCCATTGACCAGCCTTCATGGTACTCAGGAAGGGGCAGAAAAATTTTTAAGCAGATTTTAAAATCTATTAAACTAAGCCAGTTTCAAAATTAGCCTACTTCCATGCCACACAGCAGAGCTTTGAAGAATTTTTGAGGCTTGTGGGGGATGGAAAGAAAAGTGATTGTTGGTACTTTGTAACTTAGATATATAACTACATCAGTGATTGAAGACACAGTCTGCCTTTGTTTGCAGTGCAGGGCAGGAAACTCTTTGTTTGATTATAACTTGAAGGAAACATGAATGCATAGTAAGGGAGAATGGTTGAACAGATTTTTACCAGGAGTCAGGAGGCAGCAACTTCACTTAGTGAAGAAAGGCAAAAGAGAATAAATCAAACTGTCTTAGTAAGTATATTTTGTTTGATGTATCAAAAGAAGCTACCTGCTTGCTAGTACATGTTAGATTTCTAAAGATAGGCACCTACATATCCAGCTCTCTGGCATCCCCTTAGTCTCCTGGCAGCTGGGAGGGCAAAGGAGATGGATTAGTGAAGTTCGATTGGAAAGAGCAATGGAGAGTAAATATACGTATGCTGATGAACAGAACCCATTAAGAAAGTCCCACGAGGTAAAGAAGAGGGTTGAGCTGAGGAAAAGGGAAGAGTAACAACAAGAAGAAGAGTACTTTGTACAGAAAATTTAGAACCATGACCTATGTCTCAGGCATCTAATACACTGCAGCCATTCAATATGCAGTTTGCTTCAGGCCCAAAGATTATTGGGCAAAACATGAAATAAACAGCAGCCAGACAAAAGGAAAATCATGCAGATTAAGGGCCAATAGATCTTTATTGCAGTGACCATTCACTGTACCTGGGTACAAAATACATTTACAGAGTGAACTATACTGTATATATAACATTACATTATACATGTGCACTCAGGCTTATCAAGGCTAGGAAAATAAAATACTGTGTCCAGAACTTTTTTTCCAAAACCCTTTTCTTCTGAGAAAAACAAGCCAATTACTCTTGCATAAGAACACCAAAACCCTCTACCCGCTGGCTAAAATGACACTAATAGGAAGCTTGACCAGCTGTGAGCCACTCAATATATCTTACTATGCCAGTGATAGAATCATATAATTGTTTGGGTTGGAAAGAAGCTGAAATCATCCAGCCCATCTGCCCTATCATGGGCATGGACATCTTTCCCTAGGTCAGTTTGCTTAAAGATCTGCCAAACCTGACATTGAACACTCCCAAGGATGGGTCATCTACAGCTTCTCCGGGCAACCAATATCTGACTGCCCTCATAATAAAAATATTCTTCTTAAAGAATCCTTCCTGCAATCTAAATCTACTCTTTTTATGTTTAAAACTCTTCCCCTATTCTGTCACTACAGGCTGTGGTCCTCCTCCTTCTTTCTTGTATGTCCCCTCTAAGTACTGAAAGGCTGCAATAAGGTCTGCCTGCATCCTTCTCTTCTCCAGGCTTCGCAACTCTGCAGTTCTCTCAGCTTTTCTTCACAGGAAGGATATTACAGCCCTCTGAAAATTTTTGTAGCTCTCCTCTGGACCTGTTCTAGCAGGTCCATGTCTCTTTTGTACTGTGGACCCAAGCTGGATGAAATACTCCAGGTGGGTTCTCATGAGAGCAAAGCAGAGGGGGACAACCACCTCCCTCAAACTGTCAAACACACATCCTTTTATGCAGCCCAGGATATTGGCTTCCTGGGCTATAAACAGATGATGCCAACCAGTACTCCCAAGTTCTCCACAGGACTGTTCTCTATCCATTCGTAACCCAGTCTGCATTGATATAGAGGATTGCATCAACCCACTGCAACACCTTGGTCTTGTTGAAATTTGTGGGGTTCACATGGGCACTCTGCATGCCTGTCAAGGTCCCTCTGCATAGTATCCTGACCTCAGGCATATCAGCAGCATCACTCAGCTTGGTGTCATCTATGAACTTGTTGAGGGTGCACTGCATCCCAGTATTTATGTAATTGATGAGGGTAAACAGTACTGGTCCTGGTATGGACCCTTGAGGGACACACGTATTAGTCATTTCCATTTGCACACTGAGCCTTTGACTAACTCTGTGGATGTAGCACAGGGTTAGTCAAAGGCTCAATATGCAAATCCACATGGTTCCTTATCCACATCAAGCCTATCTCCCCACAATTAAGAGGCAAAAACATTTTGTACAACACTGTCAAATACCTCACAGAAGTCCAGGAAGATGACATCAGTTGTCCTTCTCTTGTCTGGTAATGCAATCAGTCCAACATTTGTGAAGGAACAGTTTTCCCCTGGTGACGCTACATCACCTGTCACTGCCCTACCTGCCATATGCTTCAGCATAGCTTCCAGTATGATTTTTCCCATGTATCTTAGCAGTTACTAAAGTGAGGCTGGTGGGTAGTTCCCAAAGCCCCTCATTTACTTTTTGAAAAAAAAAGTGAAATTACCTTTTCTTTAGTCCCTGGAAATTTCATCAGACTGTCAGAACTTTTATAGTGTGATGGAGTGAGGCTTGGCAACTATGACTATTCCAACCGACAAAATAAGCTGTCTATGTTACTTATGAAAGGCCTATCAGTCGTAGCATTAATTCTGGATAAGCAATTAATGAGTTCCAAATAGTGGTACTGACAATTTTTGTATTTTCTGTTGCTACCACATCTTCTTGGAAGTCATTTCTGGCAGCAATGATGGAAAGATTAAGATTTCTGGCTTGCCTAAAGTGTACCTAATTTGCTTTAGATTAACAACCTCTGTTCCAACCAGATGAAGCCAAGTAAGATGGATGATGAGTTTCAGACCTAATCTGGGCTCTGGAGTGCTTGCAGAAGGGGTTGTGCAGATGTTTGGGCAGCCCTCATGGGCCTGCAGTGGTCTGAGGATTTGTTTCTGCCTCCTATGCTGCAGTAGACAGAGCCACCGTAGTGGCTTCCATGGAGTGTATGTGGTCCTTCAGCAGGACTTTCTCTGACAGCCAGAGGGCAGATGCCATGCAAGCTCATGAAGGTCTATCCCCACAAACAGTGTGGGAGACCTTGCTTAGGAGATTAATCTCTACCTGCTTCTTCAACAAGTTTTAAGCAGGTATGCCAACTGGTATGACCTTGAACAACATCTGGAATTGCAATGCAATTGGTAATGTGTGGAGCTACTTGCTTTCACATGGTAAACAGTTTCAGCAGTTTTTTGCTTACGGAATATGCTTACGGAATATAAAGGAATATAAGAACTATCTTGCATTTTCTAATTTTGACCAACTTTCTTAAAATATCTCTAAATACTTTTATGCAAGGCCATACCACTGCTTATTATAAGTGGTCTGCTTGTAATTACACTGCTTAGTACAAGTGGTCAGTCACTATAATAACACTAACCATAAAAAATTCCCTAAGTATTATAACATTGTGTAAAATTCTATAGGACATGCTCCTTTGTTTTCTAGATTGACACCACTGAAATTCTCTGTACCATGCATTTTCCATGTATCACAATTGTTCTGGATATAGAGACTTCTCTGTTAGAAACAAAAACGACACCAATAGACACATCCCACCCACACACAAACACAGAAAGTCACACGTGTGTATGCACACACACAGAAGGAAGGAAAAAGGTAGGAATGATGGTTTTGCTTTTTTCTCATTTATACAAATGATTATTTTGTGCCATCAGATCTAGTAACAGACTCTAAACTTCTGTCCACTCCTCCATGATCCCTTCATGAATCATAGGAATAATACAAAGAAGACAACACAAAAACAGCACAGCCCATTGCAGCCTTTGGTACTTAGCAGCCTTTTTGTCAGAGGACAGTTTGCCCAGGAATGTACTGATGTCTGCTCTTTTTGAACACCTTCATGAGCTCTCTTCAGTCTATAGTATTAAGCCTGAGTGATCTGTCTTCATTCTCAGTGCTTCTCATAGTTTAATACCAGCCCACTGATATGAGATACGCAGTTAGATAGATCATATTTCATCCAGGCTGGTCCATGATATATACTTACCTCACAGTTGCTACATTTTGAAATAAATATTTTCCTTCTTTTTTACCTATACTGTGTGGGAAGAGATGGGATGGAGTTGAGCTGTGGGCTGTGGGACACACCTGCAGAAGCACATGGCAGCACAAAGGAGCACATGGCAGCACAGAGAGGCTTGTCTCCACCAGACCCTGCGGGGAGGAGGTGTCACGCAGCAGAGCCCTACAGAGAGCACCCCATAGACGGGCATTTAGAGAGCGTCTTGCTGATGTGGCAACATGGGATAGGTCACATAGTGAGCATTACCATGTAAGGAAATACTCTGCCTTGAAAAAGTGTATGAAACCAGCTCATTTCTTTTGAAAAGGGAATTCAGATTCCCTGCCAGTCTAGGGCCATGTCTCGGTCACTCACAAATGGCGCCCTGCATCAGGGACTGAAAGGCAACTGGCAGTTGCTCTGGTGAGGACTCAGCTGAACTTTACAGAGGGGCTGAAAAGAAGCCTGAGGGCTGAAACAAAGCCTGGGAGCTAAAACAAAGCTCAGGAGCTGAAACGAAGCTCGTGGCGCCAATTTACCTTTCTGCAGGATGGAGGGTAGCAGCCGAGAGCCATGGGGAGTGGTGTTTCCCAGGAGCAAAAGAACATCACAGAGATGTTGGAACAGATGTTGCAGAAACACAGCAGGAAAGTTGAATCTACAGATTTGAACAGACTCTTGTTCTGGGCAAAAGACTGTGATCCAAAATTAGATGGTACCAATATTTTTGATCCTCAGACATGAGATGTTTTGGGGGATGTGTTGTGGGACCGAGTGACGCGCAGCAACGCAGCACTGACAAAGCTTTTGTGTCCAGGGAGGACAGTGCGCAAGCCGCTCATGGCACATGCAGCACCAGAAAACCGGAAAAAGAAGGACTGTCGTGGCACCGTGAAAGCCACGCAGGCTCTTCAGGCGCCCATTCCTTTGGTGTCTATTCCTGCCATGCCTGCTGTTTCGGAGCCCGCTCCTTCGGCACCCTCTCCTGCCCCGCCTGCTCCCGCCGCACCCGCTCCTTCCACGCCACCACTGCATGAGATACAAGACTTTGATCATGAATGTGGAAAAGATGTTCAGCATCACATTTTGTCTGCTTTTGCACCCCTTGGACTACGTGCATCCATACAGACTGATAATGGGCTGGCCTATACTTCCAAATGGATGGCTGACTTTTTCATTTGTGGGGGATGCGCCATGTCACAGGTATTACACATTCCCCCACGGGTCAAGCAACTGTCGAATGGGCCCGTAGCACTCTCAAGTCCATGTTGTAAAAACAAAAAGAGGGAGGGCGGGAATGGGATATACCCGCCACGAAAGACTGCAGAAAGCCCTGTATGTTGTCAGTTTTTTGAACTGCATTCAGAATGACCAAACCCCTATCCAATGACATTTTGGTGAATCACAGGCTCACTTAGAAAAAGCTAAGGTACTTGTTAGGAATCCTGAACGTGGAAAATGGGAAGGCCCCTTTCCGTTGATAACCTGGGGGCAAGGATACACTTGTGTTTCCACAGATTGTGGTCCAAGATGGGTACCTGAAAGAGTGGTCCAGCCAGCCTTGGATACTCCAGCTTCACAATCAGCTTGTGGGGAAGATAAACTCTTCTGAAGTCATGTTCCTAACTGATATTTTAAAAGTTTTTAGGCAATTTTCTAGGTATTTTAGGGAAACCCTCTCAGTCAAGACTTGAGGCTCTGGCCAAGCCCTAGCCCTTGCTACTGGGGATTATACCATCAGATCCAGGTGTTTCTGCCCTAAAAGTGTAATCAAGTCACTTTGACTTGCTCATCTGATCTTATAAAAGCTGGACCCTCTTTCAAGGTAAACTAGGAAGTCTTGCCTGGAAAAGACTCCAGTTTTTCACTGTGAAATGGGACTCCCCAGCAATTGCAGGCTCTGGGTGCTGGTAAAGGTCTTAGTCAATTTTACATTGTTTCTCAAGGTTCTATCTGTTTAATCACTGTCTCCATATCCCCCTGTTCATAGGAAGGATACTGATTTTGTGAGGAATAGAGCTAATTTGGTTTGGGTGGTGGGCCAAACATGTTCTAATGTTAGAAGTTTTTTGCTTCATGATTCTTGTTTGTATAAAGCAAAAATGAGGGAGCTGTGGGAAGAGATGGGATGGAGTTGAGCTGTGGGGTGTGGGACACACCTGCAGAAGCACATGGCAGCACAAAGGAGCACATGGCAGCACAGACCCTGCCAGAAGGAGGTGTCACATGGCAGACCCTTATGGAGAGGAGCCTNTTGTGTTTCCACAGATTGTGGTCCAAGATGGGTACCTGAAAGAGTGGTCCAGCCAGCCTTGGATACTCCAGCTTCACAATCAGCTTGTGGGGAAGATAAACTCTTCTGAAGTCATGTTCCTAACTGATATTTTAAAAGTTTTTAGGCAATTTTCTAGGTATTTTAGGGAAACCCTCTCAGTCAAGACTTGAGGCTCTGGCCAAGCCCTAGCCCTTGCTACTGGGGATTATACCATCAGATCCAGGTGTTTCTGCCCTAAAAGTGTAATCAAGTCACTTTGACTTGCTCATCTGATCTTATAAAAGCTGGACCCTCTTTCAAGGTAAACTAGGAAGTCTTGCCTGGAAAAGACTCCAGTTTTTCACTGTGAAATGGGACTCCCCAGCAATTGCAGGCTCTGGGTGCTGGTAAAGGTCTTAGTCAATTTTACATTGTTTCTCAAGGTTCTATCTGTTTAATCACTGTCTCCATATCCCCCTGTTCATAGGAAGGATACTGATTTTGTGAGGAATAGAGCTAATTTGGTTTGGGTGGTGGGCCAAACATGTTCTAATGTTAGAAGTTTTTTGCTTCATGATTCTTGTTTGTATAAAGCAAAAATGAGGGAGCTGTGGGAAGAGATGGGATGGAGTTGAGCTGTGGGGTGTGGGACACACCTGCAGAAGCACATGGCAGCACAAAGGAGCACATGGCAGCACAGACCCTGCCAGAAGGAGGTGTCACATGGCAGACCCTTATGGAGAGGAGCCTGCCGGAAGCTGACAGACAGGTGAACAGCTAGTGATCACCCCAGAGAAGGACATTTAGAAAGCGTCTTGCTGATGTGGCAACGTGGGATAGGTCACATAGTGAGAATTACCATATAAGGAAATACTGTGCCTTGGAAAAGTCTATGAAACCAGCTTGTTTCTTTTGAATAGACAATTCAGATTCCCTGCTGGTCTGGGTCTGTGTCTTGGTCACTCACAATACTGCTCATTACGAGGCCAAAACTTTCCCATAAACATACATAACACTGCTTCCTTATCATATTTAATTTGTGCTCAGCATCATATATTTGAAATTCGCTTATATTTTCCTGCCTANTCTGTTTAATCACTGTCTCCATATCCCCCTGTTCATAGGAAGGATACTGATTTTGTGAGGAATAGAGCTAATTTGGTTTGGGTGGTGGGCCAAACATGTTCTAATGTTAGAAGTTTTTTGCTTCATGATTCTTGTTTGTATAAAGCAAAAATGAGGGAGCTGTGGGAAGAGATGGGATGGAGTTGAGCTGTGGGGTGTGGGACACACCTGCAGAAGCACATGGCAGCACAAAGGAGCACATGGCAGCACAGACCCTGCCAGAAGGAGGTGTCACATGGCAGACCCTTATGGAGAGGAGCCTGCCGGAAGCTGACAGACAGGTGAACAGCTAGTGATCACCCCAGAGAAGGACATTTAGAAAGCGTCTTGCTGATGTGGCAACGTGGGATAGGTCACATAGTGAGAATTACCATATAAGGAAATACTGTGCCTTGGAAAAGTGTATGAAACCAGCTTGTTTCTTTTGAATAGACAATTCAGATTCCCTGCTGGTCTGGGTCTGTGTCTTGGTCACTCACAATACTGCTCATTACGAGGCCAAAACTTTCCCATAAACATACATAACACTGCTTCCTTATCATATTTAATTTGTGCTCAGCATCATATATTTGAAATTCGCTTATATTTTCCTGCCTATTAGAAAAAAACAAACCCACAAAACACTGTGCTGCAGATGTACTGCCACTATTGCCATTCATTCTTATTGTGTCATTGCTTCCTTGTATTCTTTCATCTGCCTGTATCCAGCTGGGGTATTGTAAGTTGTTTGAGACAAGAACCAGCATTTTGCTTCCTGTTTGGACAATGTCTGAAACAGTAAGGCTTCAGTCTCTAACAGGCGGGTAATACAAACAAGCAAATAAAGAATGACAATTTAAGAGATGTGAAGATTCCTTTTTCAAGTTGGCATACCTTTTGTATGGGTAAAGTGTGAGTAATGACAGTAAAAAAGAGGAAAATGTCAGCAAAATAATGTCTTTTTTCTTTTACCTTTTTCTTATGGTAAACACTTCATGTTTGGCTACTCTTCCTTTCTGAGGCATTCTCTGCAGCCCCAGGAGGGTGACTGTACTGTGGAAGTATGACTTGGTATACATGGAGACAACTGATTTTTTGCATAGGAAAGTGCTGCTTTAATACACTTTTTAGAAGACAACTGAAGTAGACAGAAAACACTATTTTTATATCTTGTCCTAATCACCTCCTTCAGGATATCAGAGATATACAAATAATTGCTGAGTTTGGAAGTAGAAAAGAGCAATTCCTGCTACCAGGATTTTAAAGAGCTTTAAAAATTCATTTCCTTTCACAATTTTCTAACCATGAATTAATTAGCTATATATGGTAATTTCACTTTCGTAATCATTGTCAATATTTGGAAGCTCCTTTTATAGATTTGTGATTAACTTTAATTGTAAACTAATTACACTGTTCATAGTAATAGAGGATCTTGTGGGTTGACAGAGAATCTATAAATGATGCCCAGGAGACAGCAACAGATTGAATACATTCCAGTCTTGTCATCTCCATTTACTAACCAAGAAAGCCTCAGGACACCTAGTGCTCGATCTTGGGAGCTATTTTTGCTTCCATTAAAAAACTGAGAAAGAATTTCAGCTGCCAGCTGAAATGACATAGGTGAACTTTCTGCTTCCTTCAAGTTTAAGGAAGGTGATAAGAAAGAAAAAATGGAACACAATGACAGACAGCAGTAGCTCAAATGAATTGCTTCTTTATGTGGTGGAGAATGGATTCAGTGCAGCTGTCTGAAAAAAAGGCTTCATTCTTCATGCCTATTTCCTAAGAAAATAAAGCTGAAGATTCAGAAGAACTGGGGGATAACAAAGCACCCACCCTAGCAGAAGTGGGATTCAATCATACTTTCTGCACTATTTTCTATTTTTTAACTTGTTTCATCACTTATTTTATCTGTTGGTACATACACTTTTTAAAAAAATATTTCCATCTACAGCTGATCATTCTTCATTTCCCCAGAAAGCTTTGCTATCACTAAAACTTATATTCTGCTTCGTGTTTCAATTATATTAACTGTAAATACTGGCATATTTTCTGGCTTTCATTGCATCAGAGTACAAAATCATTGCTCTGCAGCAGTGTACAGCTTGCCATTTTGGGCTGTTTGCAAAGTACAGTTTGTGTGAGTACAATTCTCTCCAAGCTGAAAGTAGGCAGTGGATGGTCAAATGGCAGAGTGAGCAAGAACAGTAAAACATCATCATTGGTAGAGGATGACCCAAAATATGTCCAGTTTGTTCCTAAGAAGCTCACAGTAAGCCTTGTAGTGACTAGATAATGGGAATGGGCCAGGTGTAATAGCAACTTTCAAGGACTAGCACACATAGACACTTGGACACTGATGTAGAATATAAGGAAATTGAAGAACTGGATGTCCAGAATTAGGGGGGAAAAGGGGACAGTCAGAATGAAACAAATGAGCAGACACATGTAGAGTTCTAGTTTCCATAGGCACCTCCATAAATCACATGATTCCCACAGGATAAACTCCACTGGTGTGCAGTGACAGAGTTGGATGCAATGCACACTAAAGACAAGTTAAAATAAAACAAGTTAAAAGTGCTTAGAGTGTTTCTGATATAGCTGACCTTCTCAGTCCAGAGATGTAACAGGATTCCATCTCCGTGCATCTTACTTGCCCTGGTTAGATTAGGGTTGTGCTTTAGAAAACAGGTTAAAAGCAAAGGGTGCACATATTGTGGAGGTTGTTTTCAGCCTGGCACTTCATCTGTGAGACTTGAGAGAATCCCACTTGCCTAATGGACTGATCACACTGAGACTCACACTTGGTTCATTGCTATGGGATAAAGAACAAATGCCTTTCTTTTACTTGATAGGGAAAAATTTGGGAAGTCTTGTATTGGCTGATACATTGCCAGTTCTGTTCACATTTGAGTAAGTACAGATATATCTGATTCAAGTTATTCTTTTTTCTGTACTTTGATCACCAAGAAAACCGTTCCTTTGTCTGAGGTTTATTGTTTTGTCCTCTTTTAAAAAGCAAGCAGATACTGCTTATTAGTTACATTTAATTTAGATTAGTACTACTTCTTCTTTCTTTTCTCCAGATGTCAAGATGAGTAGATAAATAAATGTGTTTTAAGGAAAAGACAAAAAGTTGTCGTGCCAGAAGACTCTAGTTCAAGCATGGGGAAACTGCTTGAATGAGTCTGGGAAAAAGAATGAAAAGAGAGAAATTTAAACAATTTCAGTTCAAGTTACTCCATTTTTGATTGGGTCTAATAGTCATATTTGTTAAGACTGTGGAACTGCACCCTCCCAGGAGATCACCGAACATCTCAGCCCAACTGATGTACTCCCTCCATCTCACTCCCGTGTTTCATCTGGTGAGTTCATAAGGACAGAGGCTCCAAGATAGGGGCATTGTGAACTTTTAACCCACGTGGGGCCTAGGGCAAACTTGAACAGGAGATTGATCCTTTACACTCTGCTGGCAGATTTCTCTATTGTAACTATGTCCTATCAATAGGTGTATCAGTAGATGTTTTGGATTCCTGATTCCTGTAGCTACAGGTAAGTAGGCTATTATCAGTGTCATAGTTGTCTGAAAGTAAAACCACTACTGACCACTCAGGAAAATACTCAAACGTAACCAGAGCAGAAAGACCTGGATGAAAGGAAGCAGAGAAAAAAAGACAGGCCTTTATCTGAGAAAAGAACTCTTTGTATATTTACTTTTGTAAAAGAGAGTGATAAAGTGGAAATAAAAAATAACTGAGAAGAGAGCAGTCCTGGATTTTTCATCTACCTCTTCAACAGCCTTCTGATGTCTAAAACAGATCAACTTTTAAAAAGCTGTTATAGATACACATATCACAGATTTTATCTCAGAGGAACTGGGGTTAGAGAACCTGCAAGATCTCAGTGGCATAAAATCTAAAATTTATTCTCTAAGTGGGATCAGAAATTTTTCTGTTCTCCCACTGAGACACGCACACATGCATAGAGTCATAGAATAAATTACACTGGAAAAGACCTCTAAGATCATCAATCCAACTATTAGCCTAACACTGCCAAGATGACCACTAAACTAGACCCCTAAGCACCATATCTATGGGTCTCTTAAATACCCCCAAAAAAGCTGACTCAGCCAGTTCCCTGCACAGCCTGGTCCAATGCCTGACCACCCTTTCGGTGAAGAATTTTTTCCTAATGTCCAATGCAACTTGAAGCCATTTCTTCTTCTTCTATAGCTTGGTATTTGGGAAGAAACCAAGTCCTAGTTCACTACAACCTTCTTTCAGATAGCTACAGAGAGTTAAAAGGTCCCTTAGCATTTTCCTTTTCTCTGGGAAACAACCCCCAGCTTCCTCAGCTACTCCTCTGGAGACTTGTCCTCCAGACCCTTCAACAGCTTTGTTGACTTTCTCAAGGTTTGCTCCAGCACCCCAATATTTTTCCTTTAGTGAAAGTCCCAAAACTGGTCACAGGATTCGAGGTGTGGCCTCACCAGGGCCGAGTACACTATTGCTGATACAGGCCAGGATGCCACTGGTCTTCTTGACCACCTGAGCACACCCTGGCTCATGTTCAGCTGCTGCCCCCAGCACCCCCAGGTCTTTTTCCTGTGGGCAGCTTTCCAGCCACTCTACCCCAGCCTGTGGGTTGTTGTGACCCAAGGGCACAACCAAATATTTTTTTTTGTCAGACCTCACACCATTGGCCTCAACTTATTGATCCAGCCTGTCCAGATCCCTGCAGATCAACACTCCTGCCCAATGTGGTGTTGTCTGTGAATTTACTGAGGATGCACTTAATCCACTCATCCAGATCATCAATAACAATATTAAGCAGAACTGGGCCCAGTACTGAGCCCTGGGGAACACCACTGGTGAATGGTCACCAGCTGGATGTAACTCCATTCACCACCACTCTCTGGGCCCGGCCGTACAGCCAGGTTTTTACTCCATGAACAATGCGTCTGTCCAAGACATGAGCAGAGAGTTTCTCCAGGGGGATGTTGTGGGAAAGTGTCAAAGGCTTTAATGAGTTATAGGCACACAAACTCCACAGCCTTTCTCTCATCCACTAAGTGTGTCACCCTGTCATAGAAGGAGATAAGGTTGATCAAGCAGGCCTTGCCTTTGTCAAACCAGAGCCCGGCTAGCTCTGACACTCCTGGGTTGTCCTGCACTTGCCATGTGATGGCACTCAGTAGGCTCTGCTCCATGACCTTCCTCAGCACAGAGAAGTAGGTCTGCAGTTCCCCAGTCCTTCTTCTGGCCCTTCCTGTAGATGGGTATCACTTTTTTGACAACTTCCAGTCACCTGAAACCTCCCCAGATAGCCAGGACTGCTTCTAAAAGATGCAAAGTGGTTCAGCAAGCATTTCCACCAGCACTCTCAGTACCCTTAGATGAATCCCACCCAGCTCCGTAGACCTGTGGGTATCTAAGGGGTGCAGCAGGTAGCTGACCATTTCCCCTTCCTTGAGGGGGCTTCTTTCTGTTCCCCATCCCTGTCTTCCAGCTTAGGGGGCTGGGTCCTCACAAAACAACTGGTCTGAAGCAAAAGACTGAGGCAACTGACTGAGGCAAAGACAGCATTAAGTACCTCAACCCATCAACCCGTCAAGATTTTCCTCATCTTTTGTTACTATGTTTCCACTTATATCCAATAATGAAGATGCTCCTTAGCCTTCTTTTTTTCACCAGTGTACTTATAGATACATTTTTTAATTGTCTTTATTGCAGTAGCCAGACTAAGTTCTACTCTGGTTTTGGTGCTTCTAATTTCCTCCCTGTATAACTTCATGACATGCTGTAGCCCTCCTGAGTTTCTTTTTTTAGAAAGGTCAAAAACTTTCATAAAATTGTAGAACCATAAAATATTTTAACTTGGAAGGGACCCACAAGAATCGAGTCCAGCTCCCGGCCCTGCACAGGACCATCCCCTGATGGACGAGAATCACATCACGTGCTTGACAATATTGTCCAAATGTTTCTTGAACTCTGTCAGGCTGGTGCTGTGACCGCTTCCCTGGGAAGCCTGTTTTAGTGCCTAGCCACCCTCTGGGTGAAGAACCTTCCCCTGATATGCCACCTACACCTCCCCTGACACAGCTTCAGGCCATTCCCTGAAGAATGTGCAAGACCATTGCCAGAAAGAAGAGATCAGTTCCTGCTTCAGTGCTTTCCCTCATGAGGAAGCTTTCCCTCACTACTCAGCTGAGTAGTGTCCTCTCAGGCTCCTCTTCTCCAGGGTAAAGAAGACAAGTGATGTCAGCCACTCCCCCATATGGCTTCCTCATCAAGCCCTTCACCATCTTTAGTGCCCTCCTTTGGATGCTTTCTAATAACTGTATTTTTTCTTGTACTCTGGCACCCAAAACAGCCCCCACCACTCGAGGTGAGGCCGCCCCAGTGCAGAGCAGAGCAGGACAATCCCCTCCCTTGCCCAGCTGGTGATGCTGTGCCTGATGCATCCCAGGACAGGGTTGGCCCTCCTGGCTGCCAGGGCACTGCTGACCCATACTCAACTTGCCATGGACCAGGACTCCCAGGTTTCTTCTTATATTCCTCACTTCCAGCCAAAGTTCTCTGTTCAGCCAAGTTTGTCTACTTCCCCAGTGGTTCATGTTTTAGCACATGGGGACAGCCTGCTCCTGAGCCTTTAGGATTTCCTTCTTGAAGAATGTCCAACTTTCATGAACTATTTTGCCTTTCATAACTCCCTCCCAAGGGAATCTCTCAACCAGTCTCCTTAACAGGCCTAAGTTTGCCCTGTGGAAGGCCAAGGTAGAACTTTTGCTGAATCTGCTCCTCACTTCTCTGAGAATAATAAAATGTCATTTCATAAGTGCTGTGCCCAAAATGACCTCCAACCTTCGTATCACTCACATGTCCATTCTGTTCACAAGCAACATGTTGCAGGGGGATCCCTCACCAGCTGTGTCTGGAAGTTACCTTCCACACACTCCAGAAACCTCCTCTCAGCTGTGTTGTATTTTCAGCAAACATCTGCTAAGCTGAAGTCCCCTCTGAAAATAAGGTGGTCCAATGATCATGAGACTTCTCCCAGCTTTTCATGGAATGTTTTGTCTGTCCTTCCATTCTGGTTGGGTGGTTCCAACAAGACTCTGACCAGGATATCTGCTCTGTTGGCCTTTTCCCTGACACCCTGACCCATAAAAACTCAAAGTTATTGTCACATTCACTAAGCTCTGGACTGTCAAAATACTCCCAAGTACACAGGCCTGCCCCACCTCCTTTCTTCCCTTCTGAAGACTTCACAGCCTTCCATTGCAGCATTCCAGTTGCAAGAATCATCCCACCATGGTTCTGTGATGTTGACTATGTCATAGTATTCCTGCTGTACAGTGGCTTCCAGCTCTTCCCTTTCTTGTCCATGCTGTGTGCATTGGTGTAGAAGCAGTTAATTTGGGATATTGATCCTGCCTCCTTTTCAGGGGGGAAAGCTCTAATGCTTACATCACCATTCTCAGGCACATCTGTGGTTTCTAACACATCAGCAGCCCTCACTTTGCTGTTCCTTTGCTGTTCCATGGTCTTCACCCCGCACCTCTACTGAGATGTCTGAAAGTAAAACCACTATTGACCAAGGCACAAGTGACCTCACTAGCACACCACCCCTCAGTGTCATGCTGCCCCCAGGCTTATCTCTAGCAGGCCTGATTTTATCCCTTTCTCCTTCAAATCTAGTCTAAAATTCTCTCAATGAGTCCAGTTAAATCCTGTGCAAGTTTCTTTTCCTCTTTTGTTACAAGTGTACCCCACCTGTTGCCAGAAGTCCTGGTGTCATGTAAGCCAACCCATGATCAAAGAACACACAGTTTTGCCAGTGACACTAGAAACAGAGTCAGGTATTGATCTGCCAGCTCTTCTTGCTCCTTCTCACATCATTCCACAGTCTGTACAAAGCCTGTTCACAAGCAGCCACAACCAGCACTAGTGACTTAAGGAAGTCCCTGACCCCAACTGCATGGTACTCCAAGCCCAGTCTGGCATACCAGCTTCCTCATGCTACAGCCTTCTGAATGGTGCAGACACATATGGATTTTTTACACTGATGCAACAGTCTTCCCTAATCTTTTTCTTTCTAATTTAGATGTCTGTATGTGCCACAACAGGCCTCACTGTCACACCATCCAAGGCCACTCTCTTTGACTTTCTGTATTACTAAAGAGAAATAGTGGTTGCTGGATTCATTGTTAGATTTTTTTCAAGCACATCACTTGTTGCAGAAATGTAAAGCTGTTAATATTCAGCTGTATTCTCCCCTTGTCATACCTAACCATTGTGAAAGGGCAAGTGTTGTCCAGAACTTTTCGTACTCCCTTCCTCATGACAGTTTGTCTGTACCTTGCTTGGTTTTCCCTACACATATCAAAATCAGATAATCTTAGAGCTGGGCAGATGCCATCAAAATATCACTTTTCTAAACAGGACTTTCGTGTGGGCTTGTCATAGGGTCGGATACGTACAACCTGTTAAAAACTGTCATCATGCCCATCTATAAATACCTCACATTGCTGCCTTCTCATCCTCTGAGATGATTTCAGCATCCCCGTAGTCATGCAAATTATTCAGTATTTATAGGGGTGATGAACTGGCAATTGGCACTTGCCCATAGAGCATTGGCTCAGAGTCAGTTTGCTATAGCTGAAAGAGATGAGATGGGATCGGATTCAACTACAGACACTCAGTCAAGTGCTGCACCTGTGACACAAGGTAATGTGTAAGGGCAAACCTGGAGAGTAATTAAAACATAAATCCATCTAAAAACTGTCTCTAGAGCTAGATAGATTGCCAGTTTGAAATAACAAAGTATCGGAAAGATCAAGGACCACTTGGCGCAGTGCATGTATGCACTCCAAGCACCATTTCAACTCTGAATTCTTATTCTTTGAAAGTTTGAAAAATAACTTCTCTGTTTCTACCAAAATGTTTAGTTCATTCCCAGTGGTTCTCCAAAGAAGCAGAACCTCAGCTTTAAGTCTCCGCCAGTATTATGAGATTAGCTCCATTAGTTAGAGTATGGCGTTAGTAGTGCCAAGATTGTGGGTATGATCCCCAAAGGAGCCATTCACTGAGGAGCTTGACTTAATGATCCTTGTGGGGCCCTTCCAACTCAGTATACTCTGTGTTTCTGTAAATTATATTTTAAGCATTGCTGCATGCTTCCTTAGGGACCGGCTTCCTAGGTCCTAAGGAATCTGGTATTATTCTCCATCATTTGTTCTTTGTCTCTAGACTGAGATACTACAGCTTTGGAAATCCAACAGACAGGACTGTTCCTGTGACCATGAAATATACAGAGAGAGTTTTGCTAACCTGATAACTTCCTTTCTTTGACAGTTTGCTCTTGCAATCTGATCTGCTTGCGAAGTTTCACTGCAATGTTTGAACACAGATCTTACTGACAGGTATTTGAAGACCATTTACACAAATGGATCATAATGCACTTGTCAACATACAACCACTAGGGAAGACGTGAAACTTAATTTTTGAATATTTGGCTCTGGGATCTGCTCATGCCAAGGATAAGATTAAGCCTCAGGCACATGGGATAGTTCTATTTTCTGATATCTTACATAGGGAAATAGACAGCCACAAATCACTGAAGTGAAAAAAATCCCAGCATACAGTCATATTTTTCATCTCTAATCACAAATGTATTCAAATTTGTTTCTCTTATTTATATACGTCTAAACTGAATGAAATTGGAAAAGACTTCAGGATTTGATCAACAGCAGTCCACTTGCTTCTGATGTGATGCTGCAGGTGTTTACATTAGAATTAGTATTAATATATGAGCTGCAAATCAGTGGCACAAAAATCCGTACATTAACGAAATGTACAAGAGGCATAACAAAGAAAAAGTCTTGCTTGATGATGTGAGATCTTTATAGCCTGTTTGGCTGTAAACAGTGGGAATACCATCCCAGAAGTATATATACACTGGGTCAGCATCTCAGAGAACTGTGCTAAATGAAGAGATCTGCTTTAGAGTACTCTTAGACAGACAGGACAAGAGAAGACAAGAAGAATTTTTCTTCTGAGGAAATTTGAAAGAAATTATAGTGTGAAAATCCATGCTCAGGAGATACAGAGTCTAGAGTTACCAATTTATCAATCACATACTTGCACTGGTTAATAAGAGTTCCTGAGACAAACCTAGGTAACATATAAATGTATAACTGTGATTAATTTTCTGTTATATTTTGAAAGTAAAGGAAAGCTTCAGTTAGTGTGAACAATTTGTAATTTAATTTCATCCACGTGACTATGAAAATCAACTTTTAAATTCCATTTTTCCATGTAGTATAGTATTTCGCCCATGTAAATAGTGCTAATGAATGTACTTAAACAACCTTTCATTATTCAATTCACATACATTCTATTTGAGGAACGCAAAATATAATTCATTTCTGTATTACCATTATTAGCATCACTATGCAGTGTATATTTTAAACCTGAGCTAATCATCTCTGTTATGGCTTGCATTAGTTGTTTTCCAATGGACAAATTTAATCTGTTGATTTTAGAAACTGTTCTTCACACTGAGTAGATAAGCAGGCATACAAATTCAATACTCAATACAGCACAGTGAAATCCTTATCCTATTCTTGAATAGTCCAGTCAGATTTCACCACTATGTAACAGACAAGGTTCCTGTGTCCATAGAAAAGAGTTCAAAACAGGACATAGAAAAGCTGTGAGGACCCCCAAGAAATATCAGTTAAAAAAAGGGGTTATTAATTTTAAATGAAAAAAATTCCATAACTTCAATAGGCACCATATTTTTTAATCAGAAGACCTTGCAACAAAAATACTTAAGGTCTTCTTCCTTGAATAAGGAGTTCAAATCTGATGAAATAAAGGTTCCATTGCTTAGATGTCCTCTTCAGCAACTTGAGAAATGCTAGCAGAAAGAAGCTTTGGTGGGATAACCCTGCATGATACCAAAGACATTTACATTTCACCAGCTTTAGGTCTTTGAATCAAGAGCTTGTAAGACAGGTATAAATTTATTTTTAACAAAATAGATTTCCTGATATTTTTAGAGAAAAATATTAATCTCAGTATTTTCAGATACTTATGATCCTTTTGTATGAATACTAGGGTTGTGTTTGGGCATGTTCTTGGAGATACTCAAATCTAAAAAAATAATTAATCTGGAGTTTATGCTGTGTGCTGGTTAAATCCCCTTGCATTCCATTCCTGTAGGAACCTACTGTGGTGTTACAGGAAGTAAATGTAAAGTATACTTTGGAAAGTATTCAAATGGAGTATCAGTAAAACTTCTGCTCTGAGACAAATATGCTTCCAATGCTATTGCTTGCCAGTGCACTGTTAAAAGCTAGAAAAATCTCCTCGGGGGAAAAAGATATAAATGAGATACAGAGGGAAAATATTTATTTCTTTAATCCTGTAAATGTGCATGCTTAAAAAAAAATTAAAATTCAAGTTCTCTGGGCTGGGGACTTCAAATAACTTCAGGTTTGTTTCCCACTGTTTAGCATGATGTTAGGCATTGATCTATCTATAGCTATAACAACAAAGCTCAGATTACATAACTGTAAATGACAGAATGGCTGGACCAGACATAGCAAATGGGTGGGAAAACAGCCAATGACATCAGTGACCTGCAAAGGTGAGTTCTGCAGCGCGAAGTGGATTTCAGGCATTCATTGTTTGGAACCACACCAGTGAATCTTATTTACAATCTATAGTTTGTATTTAAGCTACAAGTCAATGGGACTTGGGTATCTATCATGATTCTGATTTTCCAGCTATTTTGACTCACATGTTTCCTCAGAGAAGCAGCACTTATGTAAACGTAAATACAGTCTATCTCCTAGTCTAATCAGCCTATTCAGGCTGGCTAATGTTTTCTTCTTTTACCATACACACACCTAGCAAAGTTTGACTGTGTTTCAGTTAAACCAAAATTTGCCATGGCTTTGCTGTATTGACTTGTGGTAGGTTTTTCTTTCTTGGTTCCAGTTATGAAGAACCGTGACAGGATTTTTTTTACTTCTTTATTTTGGTACAGCACTGAGACATACAAGACAGTTACTTTCATTAACTTAGAAATGATAGTTTATAGTCAAATCAAATACATTCTCATAGTCTTCATATTAGTGCAGAAAGAGCACTATTTTACCACATACTGACACTTATAGAGTCTGAAAGAAAATTCTACCATATTTGCTTGCCCTGTAACTAGTTTGGCAGAAAAGACTTTTTCAGCATATCCAAACAGAGCATGTTTTCTCAAACTTGTTCTAAAATCTGGTCTTTCAATTACAGGAAAGATGTCACCCATAATTAATTCAGTGTACATGCAGTCCAAGGACCTCAAAGATATTATTAAGGTAAGTTTATTTGTAATTTACTAACTAAAAAAATAGAAAATAATTTATGTCTGAGAAATCTGCAATGATTTCTATCTATCTACCTATCATCTCTCTCCACTATTTGAAATAGATTCAGGCTTACTTTTCTCAACTGGGTACATGTTACGCCACTTACAAAAAGCCAGTTTAGTAAAGTGAAAATAGTATTTGAAAATACAATTCAGAATTGCAAGTGTTTATATATATTTTAAATTCTGTGATATTTAGCTTTCCAAATACTCCTGCACAATTCATGAGAAATCTTGAATATTGAAACTCAAACTGTTGCTGGTCAAGGACAAACTTCTGTCTAATTTGGGTGCACACCAGTGCAGTTTTGATGCAGGAAAGAAAACATTCCTCTAGCAATTTTATTAGAGGAGTGACATCTGTTTGAGTGTACTTAGGAGCTCAGAACACCAAAATGAATCCTAAGGAAGTTGGATTGATGAACAGAAGACAGGTTAGGAAGTCCAAGGTACATGATGGATACACAATTTCTGTGGCTCCGGAATTTCTTACATGATCTTTACAACTGGACATATGCTGAAGAACATAGGTTGTTATGTAAAGTATTACCTCCAGTGTACTCAGCAAAGCCTCTGCTGACACTTTGCTACTCAGTGTGTGAAAGATGTTGAGAACTATATGACATGACTGGAGGATAAAGCAGGTAGACATAGAACGGCTATAGAAAGCATGCAAGAAAACCTAAGTATAGTTTCAAGTAAAGCAAGGAAGCATCCTATATGTGTAGAAACAGTGAATTACTGGTATAATTGTCCTGGGAAGTCATGAAGTCTCTGGCACTAGGAATTTTTAAAAACAGGTCGGACAAATGACTGTTTGAGAAACTACACAGATCTAGTTTCATTCAGAGAGGTTAAGCAGGTGAAATAGATGATCTTCCCAAGGTCCTTTTCCATATTTGGTTCTTTGATATATCAGTGCCTTTGGGATGTCCTCTGAGAGCAGAAGCAGAGCTTTGTGGATGTGACAATAGGAAGGCAAATCTCAAGTTATGTAGCTGGTGTTAAATGTTAATAATACAATTCCTCTGTAACTGTCCATGCTGGTTGTAAATTGCATAAACATCCACTTTAAAATATTATATAGGGTAGCAGGACGAAAAAATCCAGTTATATAACATTCTATAGTGCTAGAATAGAAATGAAAACAAACAAACAAACAAACAAAAACAACCAGAAATCAGTGGCAATTAAATACTCCTCACATGTGGGTGTGGATGTTTCATGCCTTTTGTAAAAGTTTGTTTCCCAGTTCAGATCAGCTACAGGCAACTTGAGTAATTTCACTGAGGACTGTTCACACATGTAATAAATAACCAAAATCAAATGCTCAAGTATCATTTAGAATAAACATCCTAAATTTTGAAAAATCAAAATGTATTCAGAGGCAACTTGTAAAAGACTAGAAACCCTTGAGACTGAATTTTGTCTACAAATGAGAAGTCCTTTTTCCCAAACTCCATTTGAAAGCACAGAGCTCATCACAAAACATACCCTTTTGATTATAATAATGAGAAATGGCTGTGAGGCAGATCTTGAAATCTCTTCTGCAGTCAATACAGCATCTGATTGAGTATAATTGGTAGAGGATTCAAGATAATTGCAGGTATGAAGGAGTAGCAGAATCAACTACCACATTTACATTTTCAGAAAGAACATAATATAAACCTAGATATCACAGAAGTTTAAAGAGGGTTTAAAATTATAATTCTGATAGAATGCTCATTGTATATTCTGGGAATGTGAGCCAAGCAGCAATCAGAAATTCATTTCAACCAGCACCTTGTTCAGATTATCAGATCAGGCTGAAGCTGTATTGAATTTCAACGTGCTTAACAGTTGCAGTAACGCAATTATTAGAAGGCGTTATTAAAAAACCAGTCTATTTCATTTCAGGGTGTTATAAAATCATTGACAGCAATTGCTAGAGTTGTTAAGTTTATGACTCTGATCAGCCATTTCAAAGTAGATCAAAGATGAATAGTAAAGCTCATCAGAAGTCTGGATTCAGCCATGAAAATGGTAACTAGGTGACGGTAATGATTAGCATTGACATAGGGCATCAGGCCTATCGGCTGTGATGAGGCAGTACTTTTTATGGACACCGTTACTACTGATATTTTGCTTGGAAAGCTGGAGGAATCAGTGGACATTTTCAAAGCCTTGTAAAGATAACCTTGTTGCAGCAAAATCAGATAATCTAATCTGCACTTTCAGTTCCACTCTGG
Organism: Platysteira castanea; assembly: GCA_013397175.1. Classification (NCBI taxonomy): domain Eukaryota; kingdom Metazoa; phylum Chordata; class Aves; order Passeriformes; genus Platysteira; species Platysteira castanea. The sequence goes on along the minus strand of VYXC01011669.1, from coordinate 529,866 downwards.
AACTCTCATGTTTCCACAGAATGTACAGAGTAAATACAAGAGGAATGCATATGCTCATAGCTCAGTATGCACTGCCCTATAAATGTACCTTTCTTGTTTAAATTAAGCAGCTCAATGATTCAGAAAGCATTTCAGCAGACTTAGTGTTGTACATTAGCCAGTGAGGTTTCACACCTAGCAAGGAAGGACATGAACTGTCTCATTTTTTTCAAGGGTGGCACTATTTCCAGTTCTGTTGGCACAGGGAAAAAGTACCTATTTCCTTTTAGAATTTTATAAAAAGCAAGAAAACAGAAATTGTCTCTTAACTAGGATGGCAATAGCCTTTGCCATTATATAAAACAGATGAACAAATTACAGTGAACTATAATGAACTGATCCAGTTTTGTCTTCTAACTTCTTTCTGATGGACAGGTTAAAAGCCAAGCAACAGAAACAACAAACCAACCTTTTCCTCCCTCTTTTCCCAAGAAGCTCTGGAGGGTTTTACCTCAATAATATCTGCATGTGTACCCAGTCATGCCTGCACACCCTTTCCCACACATGCATCAAATTCACAGCCAAATTCTGTTTCCTGAGACAAGCACTCGTAAATCACAATTAGATCCATCTGTTTAAGGACAATTTGGCTCACAAGATTGAAAATACTGAAGTACCCAGTTAACACTGAATGGAAGTAGCAGGGTTCATTGACAGAATGTTGGGGTTTTAGGAGTTCTCCTTTTGGTTTTTTTTCTCTTAAGGAATTTTTTCCCCATACATGTTGCTAGGAGACAATAAGAACTGGATACTTAACAGAGACAAAAGACCTGGCCACAGCCTGGGGAAGAGGTCCAGCTGACTACTCTTTTACCTGGGGTTTCCTCATGAAGGGCAGGGATGCCACGAAATTTGGCTTGGGAACAAGGGGTTGGGTGGAGACCCTAGCCCTCTTGTTCTCTTGGCATTCGGAGGGGAGAGAAGCTGTGCTTGCTGTGGGGAGAATTCGTCACCACTGCGGGGTTCTGCCTTCTGCCGTGAGTGGAGCTTGCTGGCGAGCGCCCATTTGCACCGCGACCCTATTTAACACCCTACCTCACTAAAAGAGGGACTTCTCAGTGTCTACTCGGGTGCCTCACGGGAAAGCCCTGGGACCCCAATCCCGCTTGTCCCTACCCTGCTGGGAGCCGGGCTGCCGCTGCCCTGCCCCCGCCGTTCCTTTGCCGCTGCTCCCAGCCTTTGTTACACTGTAGCCCTACGCACCCGCCCTGCTGAGACATCCTGGGGTTCCCGCTGCAGCTCCAGAGTTCGATACATCTCGGTGCCACCTGGGATTTTGTGTTCATCCCTGCTGTTCCAGCCTGCTGTTCCCGGGGGATCCTGCTGGGGCACCGGGACCAGCTGCCCAGGGGGTTTGTGAGGCCTTTCTCCCATCCCTGCCCGGCCCGGCCCAGCCGCCATTGCCGCGTGCTCCCCGCGCTCGCTCCGCAGCGCCCCCTGCAGGCGCGGGGGAACCATCGCCCCCGCCCTGCTCAGCGGGAGCCGCCAGCGCCCCTGCCGGCCGTGAGCGGAACTGCACCGAGGGGGAAAGGGCCCGACAGCCGGGAAGGCGTCCCTGGGGTCTGGGTCTGTTTGTTGGTACTGCCACGGTTATTGCTGATTGTTTGCCATGTTATATATATATCTTAGTGAAGAACTGTTATTCCTATTCCTCATATCTTTGCCTGAAAGCCCCTTAATTTCAAAATTATAATAATTTGGAGGGAAGGGGGC
>VYXC01011669.1:464789-517389 GCA_013397175.1 Platysteira castanea | reverse complement strand
GGAAGGGAAGGGAAGGGAAGGGAAGGGAAGGGAAGGTTTTAAAAAAAAGTATGGTTTAATTGAAAGAAACACAAAAGAGACAAGTTACTTACTGGGACAAAATTTTACATAACATATCTAAATTCTATGAGTAACTTTCATGAACATTTTGCACACCAGCAGGTAAGAAATCCTATGAATTAAGGTGAAGAAATACAAAGCCAGAATACCTACCCATCATTTATTATCCTAATGAATAATAGTAAAAGATATCTCAAGTTACGTAAGATAAATACAGGTGATCTGCAAGAGGTGTCCAAAGAGACTATGGAATCTCCTCAGATATTTTTGACAGTACAGGGTCCTGAGCAATCTGAGCATGCCTTAAATTTAAGAGAGACAAGGCTAGATGAACTTCAGTGATCCTTTCCAACCCCAAGTATTTTAGGACCTTGATCACCTAAAGGGTCAGGCTCAGAGAATTGTAGTAAATGGGGCAACATCTGACTGGCTACTAGACACTAATATGTTCCCCACTGCTCAATTTTAGGATTAGTTACCTTCAGTGTTTCCATCACTGCCCTGGACGCAGGCAGTCCAGTTTGCCAACACTATTGAATTAGGAGGAGCCATTTATTACCTTCAGGGCAGAGAGGTCTTGAAGAGATCTTCAGAGAGATTAGAACACTGGGCAATCACCAGTAGAAGTTTAACAAGGACAAAATGTCAGATTCTGCATCCTGGAATGCTGCATGGATGTCTTATAGATCGAGGGATGAGAGGCTGGAACACAGCTCTGCAGAAAGGCATCTGAGAGTTTTGGATGATGCTAAGCTCAGTGTGAGTCAACAGTATGTCCTGGCAGCCAAAAAGGTCAACCACATCCTAGCATGCATTAACCATCAAGAGAAGTCATTGTTCCATTATACTCAGTATTGGTGATGCCTCTGTGTGCAGTTTTGGGCTCAACAACAGAAGCAGGGTAGAGAAATATGAGAATGTGTCCAAAGAATGGCAACAAAGATAGTAAAAGAACTAGAGGTGTGCCTTATGAGCAGCAGCTGAGGGTACTAGGTTTGTTCATCTTAGAGTAGCAGAGGCATAGGGGTGACCTCATCGTTGTCTACAACATCCACATGAGGGGAAGCAGAGAGAGGGGTGCTGATCTCTTCTTTCTGGTGTCTAGTGCTGGGACATGAAGGAACAGATTGAAGTTGTGTCAAGGAAAAATTTAGAACAGATATTGAAAGAAAAATTTCTTTATTGAGGGAGTGGTCAAGCACTGAAACTGGCTCAACAGAGAAATGCTCATGGTGCCAAGCCTGTTGGTGTTCAAAAAATGTTTGAACAATGCTTTCAGATATACCATTCATCTTTTTGGTTGACCTGTGTGGAGTCGTGAGTCGGACTCAATGATCCTCATGGGTCCCTTTCAGCTCAGGGTCTTCTGCGATTCTACAGTTCTATGATTCTGTTGTGTTTTCAAGCTGCTACTTCACAATGTTTACCTGTGAAATATTTTGATTCATCTCAGTCTCCCACCTTCATTGTTTTCCGATGTGATAAATCCTATTTACTTTAAGAAAAAATAAATTAGCTTAAGCAGCAGTACCACCCAGATTCCTATCTTATTCTATCTCCAGTGGTTATCAAACAATATCTCTTCTGTTATGTAATACTAAATGCAAAACTGAGACCTATCTGAAAAGTGTTGTTATTAAATATTAGCTCTACAGTTTGAAAACGGAATATGGAGTGTTGCTCCTTATTAAAATAAATTTAACCCAGTCAATCTTACACACAAATGGAAAACATCCTCCTCCACTGTTACATCTCCATCTCCCTTCTTTGCTGCAGGGAGCAGGCTTACCCTGAAGGACAGCTGTGAATCTCAGCTCTCACAGGTTCTGCTGATACACCCATTCAGGTACATTATCTAAATAAGGCACTATTGTGCAGCTAAATCTGAAGTTGGACTCCACCATCTCCATTCTTCCTCCTCATTCAGCAGCTTTCCAGAGGCAAAACAGAGTTTCTCCTGCATGCCACTGTTAGGATGAAGTTGAGATCCTGCCCTAGGACTCAGATAAGGAAATGCAAATCTTTGCACTGCTCAGCCTCTCCTCTTTCCTAAGGCTTCCTGAATGATGCACATATTTGGGGGGAGTTTAGTTCACTTTTAGTCTCTGGTTCCTGGGGACAAATTGGATGTCTGTTAAAACAGGAAAGATAAAAATAACCTGATGTTCACTCTTGAGAGTTGGGCTGCACAATTATTCTCACTGGCGGATAAGTAAAATACACACGTTAGGGTATGAGCCAGGCCTGCTGTCAGGGTTTAGCCATGGATGTAAAAGTCATGAACTTTGATTTCTACCACAGGCTTAACATACTCTGAATTGTACTCTCTCATCCCTTTTTACAGCGTCAGAGCTCCGAGAGCAGGAATAACAATGCCATTTGCTTAGCACAATCCAAAGGCTTTACCAGAAGAGTGAGCTTTGTAAGGTAGTTTTCTCAAGTTGAGGTTCACAGAGAATCCAGGTATCTCATGTTCTGAATAGCTCATTAAGGAGCTACTTTATGAAAAATAATACTTTATTAAATGCTAGCATCAGAGTCTTAAAATATCAGAGTAGGAGAATGATGTAAACATTTCACACATGAAGACTGTGATCACCTTGTGTCTTAGATAAGAAAGGTATGAACTTCAGAGTTTGAATATAAATACTAGCATGCTACATTTTTTTAATTAAAGACTTCCATGAAGGGTTAGATAACTAAATCCACTTGCAATTACCTCTAGAATGTTTTTCTCTATCATAGCAGTTCTAAGTTCAAAATGAATCGGCCAGTGTTACAGTGCAGTGGATATCAAAACAACATAGAAGATCAGCAAACATGAAAACATAATGTTCAGATTTCTAATTTCTATGCCTGTCAATTATTAAGACTGTCCTCTTTCCCCAGTATTCTTATGCATTTTTTGCAAGAACATCTTATTCTTGTATCAGTATGGTGATGCCAGTACTCAGGCCAGAGCCTTATTACTGAACTCATCATTTCCCTAACCTCCGTAGCAGTTAACTCTGTCTTCCATAAGACTTGCTGGAGCACTTCTTCAGGGCTTTTTTCCCTTCTATTTCTCACAGATGAGTCTGTCCTGCAAAGGTGTCTTTTGCTGAGGAAATTCCAGATGAAAACAAGAGTGGAAGTGCTGTGCACAGCGCATCCAGTGGATGCAGTCAGCCTAAACATGCTGCTCTCGTCTGCATAAACATACACTGGGCCCATGTAGCTTGCACAGAAGGGTGCGTTTGACACGCCCTGGATGTGCTGGCCTCACAGAGACTATGCAGAGGAAGTGGGTCCCTCCCATGACACTCATCTAGCGTGCCTATGTGGTTGTTATGCCCCCACAGTGAACTCTATGACACTGAGCTCGTAAGGGAAAGTGATTGCACAGGCCACCTTTGTATGTCTAGTAGCCATTTGCCCAGAATTCCTAAAGTCGCAGCAGGCAGTTTGACTATTGCCTTCACTGAGCTGAAATCCAAAAATTCTGGAAAACATCTTCATTTTTTGATGAGAAACAATTTTTATTGTCATCTAAAACACAGTTACTTACCACAGTCTTAGTGTATGTAGGGCATTTATACTGTTAGAATAACATCTCACCAATCTTTGAAAGCAGCTTTTCATCTATTTTTACTTTCACTGTTCTTACTCTAATGAAAATAAATGGAGTATAACATTTGCCTTTTCTTTGTCTTGTTCTGCATCTTCCCAAAAGTAAAACCCAAGCTCTTAAATTTTTCCAACTCAGTATGAGCTTTCACTCCTGTAACATTTGAATGTACCTAAACTGAGCATATGTACTGTCTTACATAGTATGCCTAATAAATCTTTGCTACTCAGACAAGCAGCCCCCATATTTCAGGATAAGACAGGGGAATACAATACAATTCTGAGGGTGTTCTGTGGATTTTCACACCTGAGAATAGCAATGTGGTAGTAGGAGTATGGTGTGGGAGAGTACATAGCAGAGTATATGAGTAGACAGTTTTTTACAGGATAATTCACAATACGACTATTTGTGTTTGTTGCTGCTGGCTTGCTCCTTCACTGTGCCAACTATTTCTGCCAAAGAATATCCAGTTTCTGCCAAAAACATTTCACCATCACCTCATCCTGGTGCTCTTTTACTGAAGAGTAGTCAGGAGTTTAACAGAAGTAATTTTAATTAAATGTGCCTTTAGGTTGATCCTGAAGAGCATTTTTGATAGCCACACTTTTTCCTCCTGCATTCCAGTTCTTTCTACCAGAGCAGCTGGGTGCTTTTTATTAGCTCCTTGATGGACATACTTTTAGTATGCTCTAAAGCTTTGCCAGTGGTGAGTGTGTCATCATTAAGAGAACTGAGTAATACTTCTGAGAGAGACTGGAACAATGTTATTCATATTGCAGTAAAAGGATGATCAGGAAATCTGGCTGGGATTACAGAGATAATTACTCTTTCCAGCACTTGCCTCCCCGAAGGTAATCAGCAGAAGCAGCCATCAAGGAAAACACCAACAGATCTTCCTGTCTTGCATTCAGTGACTAATTCCTTGGCTGCTGCTATGTTCCTGGAATGGTAAGCAGAGACACAAGCATTTCCCTTTCCTTCTCATCCTAACTACACCTTTTCACCAAAAAGATACTAAAGCAGCAGCACACACTACACATGGCAGCAATGTATTCCCCCTTGCACCCATGAGTACATAAACATAAAGAATTTGAACCTGAGTATGTCACACCACAACAGAACCTAGTGTCTGACGGTAAACCTGCAATCTCCCAAACACAGCTTGTCAGCCCTGTCTAGTCCAGTAATATTTAATGAGCCAGAAAAAAACTTAATCATATAGCATGTCAAATCTAGAACCTTGTCTAGTTTGGCTGACATTTGAGCACACACCAGTAAACCTATCTTTTTTATGCAGGTTCTGATTTCTGACCTTTGCGCAAGCCCCACTTCCTCTGCCAGACATATTAGTAAGCACAGCACACTAAATTTTACTCACACCAGTTCTGCCAGCAATTTAAACTCAATGATACTCAGCAGCCCTTGAGTTCATCCAGGGGACCAATCATGAATATAGCCTAGTCCTAACTCAGTAAGAGAATTTGGATAAGGCAATAAATCCAGTTCACTGAGTACTGCTGGACTAGACTGTTGACTAAACCCCAACCTCAATAAGAGCTCTAATGATACCTGGCAGGTTTGATTATAACAGAACAAGTCCAGTTCAGCTCTAAGACGAGTCCACCTGTCTTTTCTTGATAAGCAGTATTTCTAGCTCTTAGCACCTGCTAACCTGAGTTCTAAGCTTTCCTAATAATGCTAGCATTAGATACATCAGCCCTTCTCACCTCACCAAAATTAAAAAATCCTGTCTATATCTAATATAATTCTTTTTGTCTTTGCTTCTGTACTAATCTTACAGTGATACCAGACTTGACTGAAGTCTATGGCCTTTGTTAGACCTTGTAATGAATCTGCTTACGGAAAATTGTTAGACTAAGCATTATCCTATTCCCAGCAATAGGCTCAAAGCTCGCATAGAAAATTCTCCATATATTTAATTCAAATTCAGGCATCCAATTTGTCTCCAGACATTCCATTACTGCCAACTTTATGGAAGAACAATACCTCTTTCTCCTCCTTTTCTGCTTATAGTCTTGTGATTCAATTGCCAGCAGGAAAAGGGACAGTGAAAGGAGGGAAATACAGGCAAGTCTGGAGTGAAAAACAAAAGGAGATTCCTTCTCTGTTCAGCTTCTATGTCTGTAAACCATAGCTTTGAGTACAGCCCTATATCTCTCTTACACCTCTGAAGAGATAATGTTACCAGAAAATGACCAGAACAATCCACAGGAAAATAAACCATCATGTTTCAACAATTTACTATGGTAGGAAACTCCAAAATTACTGTAATTTAGTGTGATCATTTTGTCTAAAGTCTAACACAAACTCTATCCTTATCCTTAATACACTACTCGGTTTTATGACAGCCAAACATGAAAATGAATCTGTTGTTCTAAGCCCACTTTGGGATTCAATTGTTACTGGAACTCTTAGAATAGATTATCTTCAATTTAGGAAATCTTGGCTATAGGTTAGTCAATGTGAAGTAAAGCCCAACAGAAGCCCAACTTACAGTCTCCTTTAGAGCCTTAATGGCTAACATTCTTAATAACTTTGGTAATGAGGCCAAACTTTGTTCCACATGATCTGTCTTATTGAGCCCTAAATACAAAGCCAGCTCTAACCCTATTATCACATCTGCTGTTGGCTGGCAGATACAACCTACAACCCAGATTTGAGAGAAAATCTTTGCCAATCTGGAGAGACAGACAGATGTCAAGAAGCGGGATATCAAGAATCTCAGGTGAAAATGGTTCTCTTTGTTCACCCACATGAACTGAGTTGACAGTCTTAGTGACAATTACATCTTCTATTATAGTAAAGTTGAACCATGACTTTGCACAATGCTCAGTAATAGTAGGGTATAATATTTCCTGTTTCAACCATGAAAATACTGTCAGGTATTGTGCTATTCTTCCTTTTGGGTTCTGGTTTAAGCTGTCGTTTTTACAGACATTTTAGAGAGTCTACTAACCCCCAAACATAATTCCAAGGTTAAATTAGGTTCACTGGTATGTGGAATACTTCTTTCAATTTTCACCCTGAGAAACCAAGTGGTTCCTGTTCTAAGTTTATTTTGTGGCATGCATTTTAATTGTGCTCATACTGTCACACTGAAGAATACACATCTCCAAAATCTAGCACTAGGCAAAGGCTTGATTAGATCAATAAACTCAGAGTCGTGACAGTCCTAATTTTTCCCCTGGGAAACTTAATGACCAATGACACACTTACTGTCACTCCAGAGCTTCTCATTTACCAGTCCTCAATCTAGGCTCACACACCTAGGCCCACAGTTCAATCATATGAATTACATGCCAAGACGGAAATTTAATCACTACCATCTTAAATCTAATTTGAAATCTAATTTCAAATGCTGCATTTGTCTCTCTCAGAGTTTCTTGTTTACTAAAATGTAAAAAAAAGCCTGAGACTGTGCTCACTGCTGCCCTGTGGAACACCTAGAACCACTTGGTAATGCAGGCTGGAGTAGACCATGAGAGGAATCTATCTGGGTTCCCACCCAAAGCAGGGGCAACAGTGCAGTCAGGCCAAGTTGCTCAGAGCTCTCTGCAGTCTGGAAACCACCAGAGACATAGATTTCAGTCTCTCTAGGCTGCATAATTTTCCTCATTGTGAGTGTTTTTTCTTTATCTCCAGCCTGAGCCTCCCATGTTTCAGCTACTGCCTGCTGCCTCTTGCCCTCCCACACGTACCACTGTGAAAGACCTAGTTGTGCCTGCCTGATCCCCTCCTGTAAGTGACAGAGTTGCTAGTAGGTGCCACTGTCATCAACACTTCCCCTGGATGAACCAGCCCCAGTGCTACAGCCTCTCCCCACAGGGCATGAGTTCCAGATCCCACCACTTTGGTAGCCTACGCTTGATTGCACATCATATTCCAGGGTTAGTATAACTCAAGTTCCAATTGAAGAGGCATATTCACTTTCTTTGATCTACTGAATATGTTCCTATTGAGCTAGCCCAGGGTTTGCTCTTTGCTTACTGCCAGGGTTCACTGCAGACTCAGTTGAGTCGACTTCTCCACCAGGATGTGCAGGTGTGGCACTTAAAGACATGGTTTAGTGGAGGAATTGACAGCGTTAGTTTTGTTGAAAAACATAACATGCCCAACCATGAGCGCAACAATAGTCTACTAACTATGGGTCCGGTTGCATTCAAAAGAGCCAGTCAGGTAAACTAATAATGTGTTTATTAAATGCAACATATAGAGTACTTTTGGATTGTTGTCAATGTGTGCATGAACTGCAGAATGGCTACATATAGCACTAACAATCACAAGCCACTTTTTCATCTAGATGGTAGGCCAATCACCTAGATTTTTGACATGCTATCCTGCTTGCAAGGATTCCACAGGAGACTTGATCAAAACACCTGCAAAGTCAAGATAGACCTCCTACAAAGTAGGAAACTGCTCCCTCTCATCCACTTACATTACTTATTCCTGATAAATTCACACTGGCCATTTGCAGAAGCCATCTATTCATGCGTCCAGGAATGGCTTACATGAGGACTTATTCTGTAATTTTCTCAGGCACAAGAGTGAAACTGTCCAACCTGTAGATCCCTGGGTTGTTTTTCTTGCAGATTTTGAAGCTGGTTGCTACAATTTCCTTTCTCCAACCATAACAGATTTTGTAAGTTTTTCAGAGACAGTCAAGAGCAGGCAGTTCTCTTAGCACGCTCAGATGCATCCTGTTTGGTCTAAACTTATACGAGGTAAGGTTTATTGCAAGTTCCTTGACTTGAATTACAGTCTGTCCTCACTTTCAGCTTTTATATACACATTTCTGCAATGAATCTCAGTCATAAGTTCCCTGTTTAGCCATACCAGCCTCCTGATTTGCCCAGGTATTGTCCTGAATGTTGGGATAGACCTATCTTGAAGGTGGAGGATGTTGTCCTGTGTAACTGAATTCCTTTGTCCTTCAGAGCTCTATCCCAGTTTCCTGGAGAGCTATTTTTTCTTTCTTCTGGTGTCCAGGGATCTGGTCTTCTACTTGACTTCTTCACTCCTGTCAGGATCATGAAATCCATTATTCCCTGTTTCTTACAGCCAAAGCTGCCACTGATCATAGTTTTTACTACCAGTTCTCTCATTCATGAGTCACACCATTCACAAGCATCATAACAAACTGTCCCATCTAGAATCTGAGTGAAGAAGTACACACCATAAATAATTGCATCCCTTAAAAATGTTTTGGGCACTGTCCTAAGAATACTCTTTTGTCTACCTTAGTGGCGATCTACTTTGAACTTCTCATCAGTTTCTCATAGGAAAAGACAAATAGCTTACTCTTAAGTTTTCCTTTACCATATTCACATGTCCGAAGCTTCTCATTCGTATCACATTCCATTTAATTGAAAGCTGTCCCTTATCTCATTTTTTTTCTTCAATAAACCATGTCTTTACATAGCCTTTTCCTTTGATTCATACTCTACACTTGGTTCACCACACAGTGTTCCTCAGATTGTCATTTCTCATTTTGTTCTTGAGAAACCTCATGACAATTTCCTACACTCCTTCTGGGATACGCTTAAGATGTCATTCCTAATCTTGTCCTAGTTGTTCTCCTGGATCAGACTTCTGTGGGCATGTTTTTGTTACTGCAGGAATTCCGCATCTTCTTACAGCATTGATATTCTAAACTCTCCTCTTAGCTGCAGATTTGCAGTCTCTCAGAAAGTCTGGGCTTCTCTCAGGCTCAGAAACACTTCATACCATTTTTTCACTGTGAACCTTAACAACCGAAATCTTGTATTCTCCAGTGTAATCTTTTCTTCTTATGGGAAGAAAAAAGTGACCTTCTTATGTTGCCTTTCCCTGGTCTTAAAATGAAGAGCCATACATTGTTAATGGGGAAAGGGGTTTTTACCTTGGTATTTAGTAAGGATCCTTATGGTGCACCACTTCACTTTCACCTTCATTCAGGTGGAATGCACGAAAAGGCACACACACGATAGATCACGTATACAATTTATAGACCTTGCAAATTAGCTCATCTACAAAGATTCCCCAGTGAGAAGATTGAATGAAGAGCTTGATTTCCTCCCATCCCAAGGAATTCCCCCCTGGATGGGCCTATCTTAGTTTACAGGATGTAAACTTCTTGGTTTCTCAGGATAGTGTAGGGCTTTCTGGCCTCCAGGTTTCCCGGCTTAATAGAATATTAGGGCTATGCTAAATTATCAGACTTAAGGAATTACAAGTATGCATGCTAAAAGCACTGATGATACATAAAAGCTGTATGAAAGGGTATATAAAAGGCATATGTAAGAAAAGGCAAAAAATCATCATGGCATCACTTACTCTCACACCTTAATTTCCAAATTTAATCAACTTAAACCCTAACTGAACCCTAAATCTAAATTTCCACAAGATTCTAGACACATTTAAATGATTTGTTCTTTTCAGTGAGAAATCTAAAAATGGTTTATCTAGATTTCTTCTGCTTTCACTTCACCACTAGGCATTTACTGTCAGTCCAAGAGATTGGCTAACTTTATTGCCAAATTTTCCAACATCAAATTTGTCAATCTCTTTTTCTGTGACTTTCTTATTGCACAGTCACAATTTTCTAGTTTATTAAATCTTAAAAAGAATTTAGTGGCAGTGCTAAATTTTCACTGAAATACTAAACCTTCAGTATTCTGAACTTATTTTTGGTCTTGTCTGATATTTGTTGATCTTGCTTTTTTGTAGGTTCTGGTTTATATAGCCTTAATCTGATTGTTAGTTTAGGCTGACCTCCGTAACTCCCTAGACTATTCCTCAGTTTATCTTTGAAAAATTCAGTAATCATGGTTCTAAATATACCTTGGGTCTACTAGTACCATCTTAATGTATTGCCATGGCTTCAGTTTAGCTAATCATTCTTGGCTTCATAATCCTTACCATATCCCTACAAAAAATGACCATCAAATTGCTTTCCTAATGTAGAAAGAGGAGAGCTTAACCCCCAGTGTTCTAACTCCTGGAGTCTAGTTCTTAAGAGTTTCTTTTTAGTGTAAAAAAACTTCTAAACACTAAAGGTAAATCGTAAGCCTTGGCTTCACTGAGCCTCAGTAATACCATCTTGGACATTATTCATCTTTTTCTGACAAAGTGCTTCATTCTGTAATCTGCTTTCTTACAGCACATTTGCTGTCAGTTCACAGCTTCCACTTTATTAAACCCTAATTCCAACCATAGGCTTCTACTAGCTTCAGTGGTGTTCTCCAAAGGTCACTGCCAATTTTCACTGCTAAGAAAGCCAACGGCTAGTTTTTTCAATTTAATTAAGATCTATTTTAAGATAACATTGGAATCAGCTTTCAAACATTCCCATTATTATTACATAGCTTACCAGTATCTATTTTCATGATACCTGATGGAAAGATGCACCTGAGTCTGTCCCAGGTAGGTTAAATTTGCTGTCTGAGAATAACTTCATGTCTAACATTCGTGTTTCATCCTCCCAGATAGGAGGGTTGCTCAGTTCCTAAACTGAACGTGACTCAGCAGTGCCCTGGCAGCCAGGAGGGCCACCCGTGTCCTGGGGGTCATCAGGCACAGCATCACCAGCTGGGCAAGGGAGGGGATTGTCCTGCTCTGCTCTGCACTGGGGCGGCCTCACCTCCAGTGCTGGGGGCAGGTTTGGGTGCCTTAATATAAAAAGGATATTAAACCATAAGAAAGCATCCAAAGGAGAGAAAAAAGATGGTGAAGGGCCTTGAGGGGAAGCCGTATGAGGAGCAGCTGAGGTCTGTTCAGCAGACTCAGAGCAACTGAGCAGCACTTGCTCTGTTCAGCCTGAAGAAGAGGAGACTGAGAAGAGACCTCACTGCAGTTACAGCTTCCTCGTGAGGGAAAGAGCAGGGCCAGGCACTGATTTCTTCTCTGTGGTGACCAGTGACAGAATGCAAGGGAATGACCTATAGCTGTGTCAGGGGAGGTTTAGGTTGGATATCAGGAAAAGGTTCTTCACTCAGAGGGTGGCTGGGCAGTGGAACAGGCTCCCCAAGGATGTGGTCACAGCACCAGCCTGACAGAGTTCAAGAAGCATTTGGACAATGCTCTGGGGCAGCTGGTGTGACTATTGGGGCTGTCCTGTGCAGGGCCGGGTGCTGGACTCAATGATCCTTGCAAGTACCTTCCAACTCTGTGTGATTCCATGACTGCATGTATCCTAGAGCACAGATTTTAAATGGCATTAATGAAATCTTATAAAGTTCCTAATTTTTTCACCAAAAACCTGATTAATACTGCCTGAAGATAACATCCTTTATTTATTTACTTACTTAATTATTTACTTTTAGTCTTCCAGCTGTATACTTAATCAAATCTAGGAATCACTGCAAATTCAGGAGAGGAAACCTCCCCAGACAGACAGAAAGACAAAACTACCTGAATTAGCACTTTTAGGACTAAACTCTCACATCATACTAAGCTTTCTAGTTCATAGACTGTCACAGCTGCAAGACCTAAATGCTCTTAAACTATCCATAGTCCCAAGATAGCAGCCAGTACTGAATGCATAAAAAGACTAAAACAATTACTTGATCAAACAGTTGTCTTGAATTTCAGCACTAAATGTAGTGCAGAAACCACTGCAACTCAAGCTCTAAATTAATGCAGGTGGCTTATTAAAAGAACAGAATAATAAGTTAGTCTCTTACTAGGAATTCTGTGCATTTTGTTCCCACACCAACAACAAATCTACAGCTTTTTGTTAATGGTTTAGGATTGCCTAGAGATGACAGAAGTAAAAAACTGAAGAGACACATAGGTTTTAAAATAGAAATAATAGGTTTCTGACAATAAAATTCATACTTTAGTATTCTGCAACTCCTTCCAGCTTATTCTTTGCTCAGTTGAGCTGTGGTACGGCTAAACCCAACCTTCACTAACACAGGGATCACCATATCTGACTTCAGTGTCCTTGAAAGTGAGTTGTAAGTACAACATGATAAACCATTTCAGCCTTAGAAATACAGTTTGCACTTACATTTTATTTCTTTTTGAGTCTTTCAGTACAAATGTGAGAAATCATTTCCTAGGAGATTTAGGTTTATGATTCCATATCTTTATCTTGAGCTACCCTATCTTACTCTCTTCAGTTTCTCATTCTATGGATTAAAACCATTCTGATGAGTGACTGATAAAGGTGATCTAACAGTCAGAATTAAGGCTCAAAAGAAAATATGCAGCATATTTCATCAATGAATTATACAATTTAGGAATGTAAGGCCACGATAAGTAGTTACTTTAAAGAGTTTTCAAACTAATTACTTTCCATAATTTAACACGTGAGCATTACAGTAAAAAAGAAGAATGATGTAATACATCTACCTAGTTTTCAAATCAATTGTTTATTACAATCTGTTCTTCCATCTCCATTTGACCTTTAGTTTTCAAGAATCAGTGCTCCTGGATGTAAGAGACGGTCTGAAGATTCCTCATCTGCCTCACAACCGTCGCCAAGGACAGAGACTGAAACTCCAAGACCCCCAACACAAGAGTCCTGGCCTGGCTGAGATGGGATGTCTGCCAAGTGCTGCCTGCAGGTGTGTTCACCGGACCAAAAACTGGTATGCATTCCCATGGGAACCCATGCAGGAACAATCAGCAAGTTATGGTGGACTGGCTGTGTTTGAATGGGCCTGTCTGGACTGGCTGGGCTTGTATGGGCCTGTCTTGTACCTGCTCTTTTGGCGGACTGATCTTCCCACCTCCCTGGCCAGCTGCCTGTCGCTTTGGAAAGACTATAAAGAGACCCCCTGAGTTATCCAAAGTGTGAGATCTCTCCGCAGAAGAAGACGGTCTGCCACAAGGATTTCATCTCATCTGTTGGTAGCTATTGCCCTCCCCTTCCCTTCTCTTTCTCTCTCTATTCTTTGTCTCTTTTTCTCTCCTCTATTGCATTACCGTGTTGTTGGCACTCAATAAAGGTGCATTGTTTTGATTAAAACTGAAATGCCCTTATGTCTTTTGCGCCCTGAGATCAATAAATGAACCATCACGACCTCCGCTTGTATTACCAGGTTGTGACACTGGGCAACTCTGATGTCACTGTGAGATTACTTCAATTATCTGTAGGCATGTGAAAGACATAACTGAGATTTTCTTATATGACTGCAAAGAGTATGAAGTCATCACATGTACAACTGCATTTTTTGTATCTATCCATACTGTTAAGTCATATTCTGAAAAAACAAACTTTAAGTTTCAAGAGGTAAAATTACTACACAGCACACAATTGATAGAAGAGCTTTGAGATCCCAAAGAGAAAAAGGTAGTTAGTATTTAAGAAAGTTAATATTTTAAAAAGTTCAATATATTTAAGAATATTTAAGAAAGTTCAGTACAGTACCTAGGTGGTATTTGAGAAGGGATAGGATTGATTAGGCTTGCCCCATAAAAGGTCACAAACTACATTTAAAAAGCAGAAAAATTTCACTTTTGTTATCATGCATCTTGCCAAATAAACTGAAATTTTTTAAAAAGAGGAAAGCAAATATTGTATGAAAACTTTTACTTTGCAGATTGTCAAATTTTCTATTTCTGTGTGCTCTGATGTGACATGTGGTTGTTGTTCTTTTGTTTATATTTACTTATCTGCCTTTCTACAAATTTCTGGTATGTGCAAGTCCTCAGACAAACACAGAGCTACCTAAATAGAGAAAGAGGAAACTTAATTTCATGGATTGGTTCAAGAAGAAATGGCGGATGGGAATAAGAAGGTTTCTGAACCACAAAAAGCTTTCACAATTGAAAGTAAAGGAAATCGAATATTTCATCATGTTGTATTCCGTATAAATGTGGCTCCAAAAACACAGTAACCTTGCACTCAAACTTCCATTCATTGGGAAAAGGAAAAAGGATGGAGATAGTTTTCTAGCTGTTAGGCATACTGTATTGAAATTCTGAGAGAAGTTCTATGATGAGCCAAGAAATAACACTCAATGAATTCAAAGTATTCTATTTTATGAAGAAAGGGCTAGAAGGTATGCTTACAGTGAATAGTGGTTTTCCTGAATTTCTTTTTTGTCTCACTATGCAGGACAGAAGGATCTTGTATCTTCATCAAGCAAAAAAATATGGAAACTTCCTTAGATGACTGATACTACAAACTTGGAACCAATTCAAGTGTGGTTAACTGTCTGTACTACACTTTAGAGTATACAATTCAGAAATTAAGTTGTGTCTGAAGCCTGTGCCAAGCTAGCTTATTGGCTTTCTTGCATGCAGAGTCTTTGTCAAAGAAAGAGTCAGTAGATATGAAACAGGACAGAAATCTCTGAAAGCAATTTGCTACTTTCCTACTACATATCTGAACTTCCGTCAAAATGTTAAAAATAAAACTTCATTTTTCTTTACTGTGCTGCTGGGGCAACTCCTTTGATTACATACAGAATTCTTCCTTTCTGCTTCTGCCTTCAGCCAAGCTCCTCTTGTCTCTATCTTTGTGATATACTGCCGTGAACAAGAAAGGCAGCTTCCAGTCTCAGTGAACTACACTTTTAGAGAGAAGCTTAGGGCATTTTCCTAAGAAGCAGCTCCTTAGAGAGGACTTGAAATTGAGTTACCATCAATTTGGATTATTTTTTGTGTGTTTTGTGCTATTCTGCCTTTAAAAGTTTTTTTCCTGCTTTCCCTTTGGCTCAGTCAGGTCCCTTTAAAATTCATTACAAAGAAGAACAAAAGAGTGAAACTAAGCATAACTATGCTAAATCACCCCACCAGTAGAACATTCAGAGATGAATTGGTCTCAATTAGTGCCTTGCACATTTCTGTATGGCCCAAGTGCTCTCGTCCTTTCTCTTCTTTCTAAGGAGAAGTGGAAAAAATGCATCAGAGAGTACTATCACTAGCAATAATTGTTACTACTAATGCAAGCCATTTTCATTAAGTATTCAGCTTTGGCAGAACATGGCTCTACTAATCTCATGTTCCAAAATAATAGAACTCTGAAGTAATTAAAAATACATATTTATTTTTAGTTCCATGATTCCCATTAATCACTGTAGTTAAAGCAAAAAAAAAAAAAAAAAAAAAAAAAAATCTCAACCAGTAGGAGGAAAGGACCAGATCAGAGAATATTTAAAACACTCAGATACTTTGAAATAGCTTCAAGAAGATAAGTATAACCTTAGAATGCTAAAAATAGTCTATTAAACTGATAGAATCACTAGAGAGTCACTCTGAGGTCTCCTAGGGAATGAATAAGAATGGAAGAAAACTGCAAATATGCTTCTTTAAAAGGAGACAGAACTTAGATAATTAACTTAATTGGAATACCTGTATACATTTGAGAGTAAATTAGCTATTAGTAGGCAAATGAAACAACCAGCACTATGAGTTACAGCAGAAGCAGATTTAATTACCAAAAAAAGGAAATAAAGCCATATAAAGGTTGTTTTCTTACACAACAAAAGAGAAAGTTGGTAGTGTTTAGCCTGGAGAAGAGAAGGCTCCGATGCATCTTAGACCTGTGTATAAAAGCCTCATGAGGGTGGAGACAGTCTCTTCGTGATGCCCTCTGGCATAATTAGGCAACAGGCACAAGCTGAAACATAGCTGAAACATAGGAAACTCTGCTTAAGCAGGAGAAGACACTTGTTTTACTGTGCAAGTGGTCAAACACTGACACTGGCTGCACAGAAAAGTTGTGAAGCTTCTGACCCTGGACGCAATCAATCTCATCTGGACATGACCCTGCACAACGTGCTGTCACTGGCCTTTCTCTGAGCAAGCGTGGGACTGACCTATCTCCACAGGCACTGGCCCAGCTCCACCATGCTGTGGTCCTGTGCCCTCATAGGACAAGAGGTTTTATGAATTTTAGTAGGACTTCTGAATCTTATTTCGTTTTCATAAATAACTTAAAGAACTAGAACATAATAAAAATTACGAAAAATCTTGTAACATGAGCATGGATTCAGTACTTCCAGACCTAGCAAAAAGTCACTAAGGTTTCACTGAATCACTGGACAGACTTATTTAATGGGATTCTGTAGAGGCTTCATTTGGGCCCCCACCTACTTCCTATATCACCAATTAAATGAATATGAGACAAGTAGATGTTTTTATTACATATTAAAACATATTGATATAGAAGGCAAATATATTTTCATGTAATATATTGTATGTAAAAACAATTTGAATCTATAAATGAAAGGAAAATAAGCATGGCTGAAAGATTAAAACTGCTGTCAAACATCTCAGAAGATGTTGACGGCTTAGAGAAACAACGTAAACCAAAGATTTAATTCATTAAATGTAGTCCCTCAGAGAAGAGCGAACTGGTTGGTAAGCAATTCTTCAGAAGAGAAACTAATAAAATACGGACTCTAGCTAGCAGACCTGCTCTCAGGTAATGTAAACATTAAGTGGGAATGTATAAATAGGAGGACAGAATGTAAGATAAATGAATTAACTCTTCCACTCTGCTCCAAATTGGCAGCACTTAACCTAAAGCATTATAGTCATTGGTGTTGAAGGAAAAAAAACATTTTCTCCTTTCATTTCCATGACACCTTGATTAACGGGGTCATCATGATTATTCACTTTACTTTGTAATGCAAATACAAAAAGTATGAACTCACCAGCATAGAAGCAGTATTCAAGCAATTCCTTCCCAGAACCTACTGTGATGAAAATGTAAGCCTTCTAATATTGGCTCTAATGTCCACAATTTGAGCCTCCACAAGAATAATGAATTCTGTATAAGAGGACATATGTCATTGCTCTTAGAATGATGCTATGTGGCTAGGACTTCAGAGACTTTATGTTAATAATCAGTTATTCCTAATATGTTTTGCATGTAAAAATGGTAAATTCTGTGGGAAGAAAAGACAAAAAGTGATTTCTGGAATGTATGAAAAAAATAGTCTAATTTAAAAAATAAAGTAAATATATTTTTAAAGGAATATATAATTTATTGAAAGGAGGGATTTATTAGGAGTTTGTTACACCACTGAGAGCATTTTTCAACTGCTAATAACAGTGGAAAAATGGAATCTTTTTGCACATTTTGACACAGTTGTCCCAATCTAAGCTAAGAAATCAACAGCTTCTGATCACACATTGAAATATTGAAAATTTCTGATAGTTTAAAAGATTACTACTCCTCTTTTCCAAGAGCAGTTACAGGAAATAATAAGCCAGAAAACTCGAATTGGAGCTTTCCCATTGATGGGTATTTCCAGTGCAGATATTTATCTAGACTACTTTAAAAACAGGCAAACCCTTTCGTCAAACAAATGATGCTTGCTGATCTTTATGATTCACCCTGAAATCTAACACTCAAAGACAGAAATCAAAGACTTTTTAAATGTAACATCCAAAAACCCCAACAAACCAACCAACCAGACAACAACAATCCCCTGAAAAAATGAAACAAATCACCAAAACTTGCTCTGTATTTTTCTCTATTCTCATTTTTTAAAGTATTGTCATATATTAATTGAATTGTGAAGATACAGAATTCTTGTAAAGAATAATTTACATATAAAATATAGTAATACAGTTTAGTTTCACAGATAAGTAAAGAAAGGATTGCTTTCACCTCTCCTTCTCTGAAGTCATACTTTTGGGAATTTAAAATCCACTGATGCACTGTCAATAGAAATTAGAAATCTCTAATAAAATGGTCTTTGTGAGCACAGACCAGCTGCTAGAGTTCTGTAATATAATCAGAATCAGCAAGGATGTGGAATAAAGCAGCTGTGCCTTTCAGTTGTTTTACGCAGCTATTGCTGTTAACATCTATAACAGAGGAAACAAGCACAGGCACCATCTGAATTTCTGCAACACTACTATTTGCTTGATTTTCTCTCCCCTTTCTCTGAAACGGCTCCATGTGTCATGGAAAGATGGGGGCAGGGCACGTTCTATTTTGTTGCTTCTATTCTACACTTAGCTTTCTTTCCTGATCCACAGAAATGGAGGATACATCAATCTTTTTCTTCCTTATAGTAAGGGAAAACACACTGGTTTGTAATATTCAATCAGTCTGTGTGCATTTCTATGTTGCACAGGGGGCTGTTTTGGATCCCAGAAGGCACAGTTCCATCTCAAAGTTGAAATGCACTGCCAGAAAAAGGAAGAAGAATATTGTGATGTTTTTAACCTAAAAATCCTATCTAGAGCTAAAGAACTAGAAACAATGTTCTATAAACAATAACAGGAAATTTGTAATTGAGAAAAAAATCTGAAGAGCCTCTTTGTAAGGACACTAATCATTCCTAGTGATAAAAAGAGCCATCTGAGAAAAAGCACTGGAAAGGCTGTCCATGCACTGGTTCTGAATGCTAATGAGCATCACTTTACATAGAGGACAGGGCTGAACTTCAGAAATGAAGCAAATGATTCTTCTCCATTGCTGCTGACAAATATTTCAGCCATAAGACCTGATTAAATACTAATTGCTGCCTGGCAGTGAATGCTTTCTGTGGCATCTTGAAATGAAAATGAGGATGCGTAACCAACCAAGAAATTCACTAGCTTGGCAATGACCTGTTCAGAGAATCTGATGGGCATTTAGTGATACATTCAACTGTTTTCATGCTGCAGTATTTTTTTTTCATTCTTGTCATCTTAAAGAAAAGATTCTGTAACAGAAAAAAACATTCTCTGACAGGTTTTCTTAGAATTTTCATAGAGTAAATGACTTTTCAATTTAGCTTATTATTTTAATGCATATTTCGACATATGTAGCATGATAAGAACCAATATGGCTGAAATAAAAAAAGTACAAATAAAGCACTTTTTGAACATTAACTTCTTAAAAATGCCATCAGACAAGTGGATTCAAATAACATTTAGTCTGAAAATATGAGACCTCTAATGAGTAAGTTAAATTACCTGCTGTAGATAATTCATCTGACAAGTGCAGCTCAGTTCTTTGCTCATAAATCATTCATGAATCCACCCCAATTATATATACGTAAGTTGGGAAAGATTCATGAGTGATTATAAATAGATATTAACCATCCATGAGCATATCCCAAACAGATTATGCAAACAAATTTTGGCTGCTGAGTCGTTCACATAATGGTGCCTCCATCTGTTCCAGGCATTTCAGTTGGTTACATGGAACATGAGGCTATTGTTTCTGCTTTCCTATAAGAGGACAAGAAACCAATGCAAAGAACAGAGAGAACAGCAAATATTTTTGTTCACTGCAAAATAATCTGCTTCCTCCCACTTTAATGTAAGAAACTGTAGTTCTTTGAACATTTCAGTGTGCATTCCTAAAATTAGCAAAGCAAAAATATCTGTATCTAAACATTATGGAAGCATGAGAATTCTTACATAGAGAGTTATAAAAATCTGAACCTTTCTACAGCACAAATAGGTATATAAACTGTCCAAACCAATAAATTGCTATGCAGTTAACTTCCATTATTTTCTTTTCAACCTTGGCAACAGCTCCAAATTTCTCTGCCTGGTTATCGCTTTCCTTACTGCTGTGAAGAAAAGTATTTCACGACACTCTGTTATGTGTCATGTGGTTACAAACCTACCTTTGAGCCTAGGGAATAAAAATACATAGCAAAATGCACGTGGCCAAAGCAGATACATCTTTTTCAAATTTCTCAGGAGCGTATATAGAAGAGTGGATTTCTTCCTTCTCTAAAGTATACTCTTCCTTGGATCATACGATTTTAATGTTAATCTGTTTCAGTTTGTAATTTCTATTTTAAGTGCTTCTGAAGCTAAAACCTTCCCAGGAAAGACCTGTGTACATTGAACTGGTGTGACAATATTTTTGCCCAGACGTGACACTGGTTTCCTAACTAAAACTTGGATGTCCATTGAAAAGCAAGTAAGTTCTATTTCCTGGAAAGCAGAGAGAGAAAAAAATCTACCTATTTTTCAAAATCCCTTTGAAAAGAAGATAAAAAAATAGGAAAATTTTCATTTTGCAGAAAACTCTGACCATTAGTTTTCCATCTAGTCCTGACATTGCAGTTGGTCACTTTTATCTAAGATAAACTAGAGAGAATATACAGAGAGATTACACTGGTTTTAAAACACGTAAGCAGCTGCAGATGACCTGGTCACAAAGATTTTTCACAGATTACCATTGTAATTGTAATTGTTCAAACTCGTACAGTTTCACTGACGTGTAATTATAGAGATAAATGCATCTGAAACTAAACAGACAGCCCCATCCTGTTGTAAAATCTTCTTTGAATGTTTTCCAGCCTTGACCAGAGGCAGTTGTTCCTCACTTGATCTGGAGTGGGCTATTTTCCCACCCATAGAGGGACACTGGAGG
Source organism: Platysteira castanea (assembly GCA_013397175.1). Lineage (NCBI taxonomy): Eukaryota > Metazoa > Chordata > Aves > Passeriformes > Platysteira > Platysteira castanea. The sequence goes on along the minus strand of VYXC01011669.1, from coordinate 496,432 downwards.
AGGTACAGCCCAAAGTTCTCCAGTTCCACGATATTAAACACTGTGTGCTATTATTTCTCTCCAGGAATTAGTAACCAACCTTTCAGCTGAGAGACAATAAGTCATTGTGGAAGAACATTTCAGTACAAAGTAAAATAGACCCATGTAAAGGGTAGCTGAGGGTAGTTTAAGCAAACCTGTTCCACTTTGCTCTGAAATGGATTCAAAAACGCTCATGTCATCAGATATCAGTCCCCATAGCTGGGGCTCCAACAATTTCAAACAAGTGATGGTTATTAATGACTAGCCATAGGGTAATGACATCTTAAATTGCTACATCTATTTCAAAAATGAATATATGACTGTGCCCTAAGGTTCTCAATTTCAAAAGGACAGATTATGAGAAATTAAGAGTACTGGTTGATAAAGACAGCTGCACTGACAAAAGTAAAAAACAATCTAAAATTTGCACCCCAGCCAAGGGGAAAAACTTCTGTGGAGGGTTTTCAAACCTAATTAGCTAAATAATAACTTCAAAAAAGATATTAAATGCAAGTAGAATTACTATAAAAGTTGACATAAAGGATTGCTCGACAAAGAAACACTACATTTTAGTCATTGGAAAGCACTGGGAATAGCTAAAAATCAGGTTGGCAGAGTCTAAGAAAGAAATTAGAACAGAAAGGATTGTTCATATCCCTTACTATGGGTATTTATACTTCAAATGCAACACTAAAGATCAAAACATTTTCCCATTTGAATATTATTCAGCAGAAAGTATGAAATTACCTCAGCCTGCTTTTAAAGGCCTTTATCACCACTGAATTTTTTTTTTCAGAAACACGAGGGATGATCTGCCCTGAAAATTATATTATGCTACAGGCATAAGAGGCAATGTTTCCAACATATCAGTGATTGAAACATGTGTCTGATTTGTGTATATTGCAGGTCTGACTGTCCAATCTGTACTTTCTAATAGGAGTAAATTTATTTTCATGCAAAAAGTTCCTGTACCTGCTTCCTTAAAATCTGTATGTTTGCACTCTTGGAGATGATACACTGATTTTACACAATAAAAGTGTTATCATAGGTCTCTCAAGCAGCGGTAATGCACTTTTATTTCAGAAATAGTGTTAATACTGAGAATAAAGGACTAATCAATATCAGTGTGCCCTGTTGCATTTTTAATGCCTTTAAACAGCTATTCCACTAAAATCTAGCTGTCCCCTCAAGAAACAGAGCCCCACATGATGCCAAAAAGCACTAGAAGTCTTATATGGAAACACATTTCTGAAAAATAGGGAACACGAAAGAGCAGTACAAAAACCTTTCTAAATATAAAAAACTCAACAAACAACCCAGAAGCAGCAAACAAAAACAAACAAAACACAAACAAGCCATCAAACAAAAAGGAGAGCAGGGAAAACCAATGGAATGACTTAAAGCCAGGGAGGAAAAAAAGTCTCTTTCTGTCCTTTACATTTTTGTGCAACCATTTTGTGCAAAACTGCATAATGAATCTTATGTGGGAGCATATTTGTAATCAGATGTTTTTGTCAGAATGGAGTTTGGGCTGGGGCACAAGGTTGTGATTTCTGGAGACCAGTTGCTAAATTTCTGACTCAGGTCATATGAATGGAGATAAGTTTGTTGACCTCCATGCTAATGGCTGCTTGTGCACGTCAGGAAACCCATCTAGATGACAGAAATTACAGTCACCGGTCAAGGGAAAATTAGCAACTGCGTGAGCCAGATCTGAACGGCATGTAAAAGAAGAGATGAAAACTTCCACATTATTAACTCACATTATAGCAGAATATCACTAATGTCCCTTTCTATGATGCTTAAATTCATTCAGAGCTATTTATAAAGAAATTGCATAGGAGTGTTGTAGCTAGGGAAGAATTCCTAATATTTCAGAGTAAAGTTATAGAAAAATGAAGTTTTATGGGGGCATGTTAATGTTCTGCCAGCAACCTTTCGGCACAGTGTTGGAAAATCCACCACCTATAAAAAATGTTAGTATAATACTATACAGCACATGATATTTATAATAGTTGATACTTTCATCTTCATTAAGTGTTTCAGACATTTCAGAACAACGCTGTAAGTGTAGGTATAGGTGTACCTGTAATACCAGGGCCTACAACACAAAGAAATGTTTAAACATAGCAATGTACTTCTTAATAACAATTTCAAAGTGGTTTAATACTATTCTAAAGTTAGAATAACTAGCTGTGTTATGCAGGCTATAGTTGAAACACTCCCACAGAAATGAAGATTGCAATGGCCTGTAGAATAATTATTAAAATATTTGTGACTGATGGGCTAAATTCATTTTGGGAGACTTTTTATTTTATCAGCATTTTGATAAAGGTTTGATATTCACAAAGATATTTATGAATCCAGTATAAATCCTCTCTACAATGACAACTTCATTACCACCACTGCTACAGTATGTTTCTGGTCTGAAAATTCATATTAGGTATCTTAGAGCTGCAGGCAAATGATAGCCCTTTAACTACAACCTGGCATGAGGTTGCACTACGAACACTGAAAATTACAGGACGCAACACAAGAAAATTCTGAACATAACAGGCAGCAGTTGAGAAGCTGACAATTTACAGGCACTGCCATGAATGATGGGAAGATCTCCCATGTAAATGGAAAGTTAATGTGCCAGACTCCAGAGGTATCTGGAGGGGAGCACTAGAGACTTCCTAATGGGTTGTCTTGAAAGACTAACAATACCAGTGTTACTATGTCAGTAATATATATAACTAAGAGTGCCTGGGTAATGGTATTGGAAATACCAAATTTGGACAAATAGTTCAGATTTGGACACATAGATCAGATGTATCTGAACTATGACCATTTAAGACTGTTTCGGGATTGTTTACTAAGAAGGAAACCAGTGTGGGAAAGGAAGGTACTAGGGAGATGCAAGAAGGCCAGAGAAAAAGGGAGAATAAGGTATGGAGATCAGGAGTGCTGCCTGAGTTTACCTATTAGAAAGCCCTAAGCTTGGTCAGTGCAGCTGGAGGAAGAAATTAAACCAAACCCACTTCTCTGACTATACCCTGAGAATCAAACATTTCCATGTTCAGCAGAACAAGAATAAGTGTGGTCAGGGTGATTGTCCTGGCCAGCAGGGAACACCCAGAAAAACAGATCAAGCATCTGATACTGCCACATTAATGTCCATTACAGCACTCAGCACGAGTTCTTCACCAAGCAACAATTATTTGCTAGTTGCTATTTAAAAGACTCCAGTTCTCTAACAGGAAAGCCCAAGCAAATGACATCAGAGGAAGTTATGCACGTATACACCATGTAGAGGAAACAGTAAAAGGCCAAAGTTAGACATTCACAAAATTAGTCTAAAAAAATATTGCTCATTCAACACCATCTAAAATAAAACAGGTTGTCTCCAGCAAACTGTGTTATTCTACATGGGACTAATTTTGGGACCAGCATTATTATTACTATAAAGAATACTCAACACCTGTTGACTAGTATTAGTGTAGGATTCAGGACTAGCAGAGGAGTCTATCCAGTTGCATGAACATATGAACCAGGACCTAATGCAGCAGAACTTTCCCAGAATTCTTACATAAATATAGCTACTTTGCTCCAGATTTTTATGCCTCTAAAATGAAGAATATCTGAAACACAGTGACAAATTTTATAAGGATAGTCTTACACATCTCTACTATGGTGTTAGAAAGCAAAAACAATGCAAAAGTCAAACTTTATATGCTGCTATGGAATTTTGTTCACACTGGAAAATGATAAAGCTAATGTTCCTCCCGATAAAGAGGCAACTGTATTCTTTCCAAATGTTAGCATTCCTGAGGGAGGGCCAATATCCACCCCAGGTACTGTTCCCAGGAAGCTCTGTTCCATGCTGATTGCAATGTAATTGTCTCTGTAAAAAAACTGGGATATGGAACTCCAGTGAAAATACCAGGTAGATACTGGGGAAGTGGAAAGAGTGGTAAATAACTAAGACTGGCACTGAAAATTCAATGTTATTTAGAAGTGAAACAAAGCAATAAGCTCTTAGGAAAGAAAGTGACTAGTATTTCAAGCATGCATTCAAACAGCTGAGGGAGGATCCCATTTGCCATCACCCCACCTCTCCTCTTCCTCTCAAAGATTTCTGAGAGCTTGGTTTTTTCCCACCCAAACACCACCCTTCTCTTGGAAAGTTGAAGACAATATTATCAAAGAAACATGGGCCATATCTAACCTTTACTACCTCTGTGCAGATGTCAAGGAAATGGGCTGTAGCAACAGTACCAACAACAAACAATAGCTATATAATGGCTCCAAAGAAAAAACGTAGAAGATAGAAGGATTGCCATGACTCTGTTTTTGGTAAATTGCATAAGAAATAGGAAAAAAGGGTGCAATAAAGCCCTATCTGCTATCCAGAAAGATGATGACCTTTTGTGGCAAAAGCAATTGGAAAGTATGCAGAACTGTTTGACTCCACACCTGTAATAAAGGTATAATTTAGCAATTATGTAGTACATCTCAGCTGCACAACTAAATCTCTTTTAAAAGATTGGGGTCATTATCCCTATCCTAATTTTGCATTTGTGAAATGAGTATGTAGAGAGGTTAAGCCAAAATTTTAAGATTTGTTTCATCTGGGAGTTCTGGAGGGGAAAAAAGGGATCTGATTTTACAGTCTCCAAGAATGTGCAGCTTCAATCAGCATGACTGGTAAGTGCAGGTGCTCTGTCTTAGAGGGGATGATGAGCGAGTTGAGAGTCTGTGGGTTAAGACTAAGGGTCAGACTATTAAGTGTGATGCTGTTGAGGATGTTTGCACCAGGCCACCCGATCAGGAGGAGGAAGTCAGTGATGCCTTTTACAGGCAGCTGGAAATAGCCTTACAGCCACTAGCCCTGGTTCCTGTGGGGCAGATCAGCCATCCTGACATCTGCTGGCAAAGCAATACAGTGAGACACAAAGCATCCAGGAAGTTTCTAGAAAGCATGGATGACAGCTTCCTGACATAGGTGGTGAAGGAAATAACAAGGAATGGTGTGCTGCTCAAATTTATACTAACAAACTGGGAAGCCTTGGTTAGATATGCGAAGGTTGGGGGCAGCCTTGGCTGTAGTGACAGTGAGATTGTAGAGTTCAGTATCAGATGAGTAGGAAGTAGGACAATCAGTAAAATCACAACCATGCATTTCAGGAGAGCTAGCTTTGGCCCATTTAGGGATAAGAATTCCATGGGAAGGCGCCATGCAGGGAAGAGGGTCCAAGACAGTTGATCAATAGTCAAGTATCACTTCCTCTAGAAAAAGAAGGGCACACTCTGATAAGAAAGAAATTGAGGAAAGGGGGCAAAAGGCTGAATATAAAATGAAAAAATAAACTCCTGTTAGTACTCTAGCGCAAGCAGCAAACACATAGGAGGTGGTAGGAGGGACATCCCACTTGAAACAAATATAGAGAGGTTGTCAGAGTATGTAGAAATAACACAAGGAAGGCCAAGGGTCACCCAGAATTAAATCTGGACAAAGATGTCAAGAAAATAAGAAGCGCTTTTTAAAATACTTCAATAACAGAAGAAAAACTAAGGAAAATGGGGGACCATACTAAATAGAGGGGGTACTCTGGTAATGGAGGATGCAGAGAAGGCAGAGTTACTGAACACCTTCTCTGCACTGGTCATCACTGACAAGACCAGCCCCCAGGGTTTCCCAGCCTGGGAGACTACGGAGAAGGAAGGGTGGAGGAAAGACTTCCCCTTGGTCAAGGAGGACTGGGTTGGAGCCAGGCAAACTAGGCATCCACAAGTCCATGGCCACTGCTGATGGGCTGCTCACGATCATCTTTGAAAGGTCCTGGTGATCAGGAGAGGTGACTGAGGACTGCAGGAAATCAAATGTCACCTCAGTCATCAAAAAGGGCAAGAAGGAGGCAGTGAACTACTGCCTAGTCAGCCTCACCTCAATCACTGGCAATTTGATGGAGCACCTCGTTCTGGAGGCCACCTATCCAAATGAAAGACAAGTGATGAGGAGAAGTCAATATGGATTCACTAAAGGGAAAACATACTTGTCCAACCTGTTTGCCTTCCATAATAACCATTCTACCTGGATGGAAAAGGGGAAAGCAATGGGTATTTTCTGCCTTGACTTCAGCAAAGCTTCCAATACTGTCTCTCACTATTTCCACGTAGGCAAATTCAGGACACACAGGCAGGGTAAGTGTATTTTGAAAGATTTGAGAAGTGGCTGAACAACAGATACCAGAGAGTCATAATCAGTAGCAGAGGATCTAGATGGAGACCTGTCTCTAGGAGTGCCCCTGAAGGTTCAATACCAAATGCAGTATCAATTAACATAATGATCAATAACTCGGATGAAGGGACAGGTGCCTTACCAGTAAGTTCAGTGACAACACAAAGCTGGGAGGAGTGGTCAGCATCCCAGAGGGCTGTGCTGCCATCCAGAAGGATCTTGACAAGCTGGAGAGATGGGCAGAGAAGAACCATCTGAATTTCAAGTGCAAAGTCCAGAACAATGGGAGGAATAACCCTGGGCAGCAGTCCAGGCTGGGACTGACCAGCTGGGAAACAGCTCTGTGGAGAACAACCTGAGGGGCCCTGGTGGACAACAAGCTGTCCATGAGCCAGCAGTGTGTCCTTGTGGCCAAGAAGGCTGATGATGTCCTGGGCAGCATTAGGAAGAGCATTGCCAGCAGGTTGAAGGAGGTGATCCTGCCCCTCTACTGAGATCTGATAAGGTCTGATAAGGTCACATCTGCAGTGCTGTGCTCAGTTCTCNAGGGATAAAATATGAAGCATGAAGGAGACAGAAGTCTTGATTTAGAAGGGAAGATTTACTTTATAACAAGAAAGACATGAAACTGTAAGAACACACTAATATCGTTGTCTGAATATCCATACTGAATGATTTAGTGTCATTGGTGTCACGACCCACTGGTACAGGGTGTGATGTTCATTACAAATTCTTGACAGGTTGAACAAAGACACCTGACCACGCATCAGGGAACTCTTATGTTTATGGATATTAGTCTTAACTCCAGCAACCAGCCCACTACCTAGATTCAAAAGGTGTTGGCTAACACGCTCTGAAATTCTTACAATACACTGCTATAAAACGTGTTGGCTAACAACTCCTTAATCTTGTACAGTACACTTCAATAGTTCTCTACTCCCACAACAAACTTCTCAAAGGTGCTGGTCACAAACCACAGTACACCAATAAAAAAGGTGCAGGCTCATAAGCCACAAACACTTTTACAAGTTCTCCCGTCCCAAAACAGGCTCCAAAACAGAGTGTGTGGTAGAATAGGATAGCTGTGCTTCAACTAGGCAAAGCAAGGTAAGACAACAAAGATTATCACCAGTCCGTAAATCTCATATTGGTCCTGCTGCATGAATGGTCCAGACCTGGTGTTGCAAGACAAAGAAAACAAAAGAGAAAGAGGAGAAAGGGACTGGGGAGGTCAAATCTGTGTCCCTTTATAGTTAACCTGGTGCAAGCCTCTTATGTCAACTAGACTTTTTGTGCTGTTTTGTTCATATGTGCACAGCCAACCCTTCTCCAGGATGTGAGCTGGAAGGTAAGAGCCACTGAGCATAAGGCAGAGAAGGAAGGTGGTTCAGAACGCTGAGCCACCTCTGCAGGACTGCCCCCCTTCCGATCACATCTTTCCTGTCCCCACAGTCAGAATGTTTGAGACAAAACATGCTTAGACCTGGTCCTCCACAGCCGGCAAAGGCACAACAGCTGCACTAGCAAGGGACCAGTAAGATCTGAAACACAGACTAGCTCAAGTAAAGGACTGAATTAGTGGGACTATTTTTGCTCCAGTGCTCAAGATAGTTTGAGAGAAGTTGAATGGGACTTGGATGAATATCATACATTGTGGAATACAGGTATTAATGATTGCAACAATTCCATCACTATTACCAGACAAAGAGAGAAAGAAAAGACTACATTTTCCAAAAAGTAATGGAGGTGAGCTCGCTAATCCTCTCTTAGAATAGAGATTCTTAAGTATCTAAGGGGTCTGGGAAAAAAAAAAAAAAGAAGATGTAATTATTATATAGAAGGCTGAGTCCCAACAAAATTTCCAACCCTGTCCCTACAATAACTTCTAATGCCCTTGCTACAATTTGCATCTGTTCCATTGTGCAGCTCACTACAGAAAAAACTTCCTCTCGAGAACAATCTCATAAGGCAGAAGCAGCTGCTCTTGTTCCTCCTGCTCTCCCTCTTCAATTCTGTGAAGTTGTGTCTCTAAATTCCAAATGCTAAGTTTGCTTTATTACTTTAGCTTTCAGTGGAGTTTGGGGACAAGCTGGTAGCAAAACTTAGACTTACACTGTAATGCATGACAGGACAGCTTCATGGTCAAGACCAAACCCTATGTCATGCCCTTCCCTCCAACGTTGTTTAACTAAAAAAATTAATTTGCCTCTTTAAAATTTAAAATAAGTATGTTTTGATTTTTTTCAGTAATTGACATCGGCAGATTTGAAGGGATGTTGTTTGTAGACTGATTTGTCTGTTGAAAAGCCAAACTGCAGATAGTTTGGCCTGGTGCCAAGTCTGAGTTGCTTCATTTCTTCTTTTTCCTGATCTCAGTATAGGCAAGATAGCTAACATGCACCAGTGGCTAGTCAAAAATTCAAAGAACTGGAAGTATAGAAAGAAGGTCAAGAAGGTGCAGACAGCAAAACAGCTGTCTTGTCACAGTTGAAACAATCTGTGTTTATATCTGCTACCATTTTTTCCAGCTACTTATCAGCAAGAAAAGCGAAGCGTTAATATATCTATGTCTCCAGAAAATAGCAAACACACAAGAGATTAATCCTGTAACACACCATCATTTCTCAGCTTTACAAATCAATAACTGGACTGTAAAACACAACAACTATGGAAAAAATAACACCGTAACTGTAAAGTTCCAATCTACTTTTCTATGAGTATATGTTAAGGTCTCCTAGTCAGATATTTGAGGTAGATGTGCCTAGCCATGGTCTTAAATGAGCCTTCCAAAAGGCTGAAGGGTTTCAGAGCCAAAAAGCAATTATGTATTTGAACAAAAATTAGAAAAATTAACTATGTGAAAGATTACAGGACACAGAAGAGTTCATTTTTCCAGCTCAGTCACTTCATATTGAAGCATGTTGTGGACAATGCATGCATTTGTCCTACCTCTCTTGCAGCCTGACTAACCACTTCTTGATACATTTGGTTGTTTCTCCAGCTCTGTATTTCAGTCACAGGCTTTTTAACTCCTGCTGTAATTTTTTCCTTTCCCTTTGTCTGTCGCATCCAGTGCCCTCCCAAATATTCTATTCCTGAACAGATGAAATAATTTTTCATGGGAAGACTCCCTCTTTTTTTTTTTTTATGACCCCATGTTATTAAAGGAAGAAAAGACAAAAAAAATTTTTTAAACATAATTACTTATGGCATTGTCAATCACAATAAACCACACTATGGAGGACAGATATAAAGCTTAGCAGTTTTAGATACAGCCTTTGACTTCTGGTCATACAGCTTTTGTAGGATGTGCCTACATTATTGACTGGTATATGGCACAAAGAATGGATTGTGCTTTGATTTGCTGCATTCTGCAGCATTTCCAGGACTGAACATTTACGTAGCCTCTTGACCAGAAATTAAGTTTGGGCCAGTATCCAGTCCTCTGTGCAAATCATTCATGCATACAAAGTAACTGCTGGGGAACCTTGCATCCATATTGCATCCACAATCCCATTCCTGATTTCATTCTTAATTCCAGCAGGAAGCAAATAATTTTGATTTTACAAGCAGTTTTCCGAGTTGCATGCCACAATATATACATAAAGCAAAGTTTCATCTAAAAATTTCCATTCCAAAATTCAAATTCATGGGACAACACCCAAGAGACAAAGCTACAAAATATCTTGGTCATAAAAACCAAGAGAGCCAAATGTTTTTGTCATAGCCTTGTCTCTTTCCAGACTACTAGGACACCAGGAATCAGGACTGAAAAGGGTAAGTTTTTGGTAGTGGAGTGGCTACAAAGGTGGCTTCTATGAGAAGCTGTCAGAAGTTTCCCCCATGTCTGACAAAGCCACTGCCAGATGGCACCAAGCTGGACACGCTGACAGCCAAGGCCAAGCCATCAGCAACAGTGGTAGTGACTGTAGGGTTTTAAGAACAGGGTAAACCTGCTGTGCAGCAGCATCTGGAAGTGAAGACTGAGTCTGTGTTGGAGAAACAGCTCTGCAGACACCAAAGTCAGTGGAGAAGAAAAGGTGGGAGGTGCTCCATGTGCCACAGCAGATTCCCATGCAGCCCATGATGGGGCAGACCATGGTGAGGCAGGTTGTCCATCTTCAGCTGATGGAGGTCCATGGGGGAGCAGATACCTGCCTGCAGCCTGCGGAGGACCCCACACCAGAAGGGGTAGATGTGCCCAAAGAAGGTTGTGACCATGTGAGAAGCCTGTGCTGAAACAAGCTCCTGTGAGCGGTTGTGGCCCTGTGAAGAGCAAGACCCACACTTGAGTGGGTTTCCTGGCAGGACTTGTGACCCTGTGGAGACTCACACAGTAACAGGCTGTTCCTGAGGGGCTGCAGCCCACGGGATGGACACATGCTGGAGCAGGTCGTGAAGAATGGCAGCCTGTGGAGAGGGCTCATGTTGGAGGAGTTAATGGATGACTGTTCCAGGTGGGAGGGACCTCACACTGGAGCAGAGGAACGGTGTGGGTAGGAAGGCATGACAAAGACCAGTGTGTGCTGAGCTGTATGCAACCCACATTCCCCATCCACCTGTGCTGCTGTGGGGAGAAGGTAGAGAGTTTAAGAGTGAATTTGAGCACTGTGACAGAAGAAGGTGTGTGGGGAAGATGTTTTAACATTCGATTTTATTTCCCATTATCCTATTGTGGTTTGATTGGTAATAAATTAAAATTATTTTCCCTAAATCAAGTCTGGTTTGCCCATGATTGTAAGTGGTAAATTATCTCCCTACCCTTATCCTGACCCTCAAGCTTTTCATTGTGTTTTCTCTCCCCTGTGCAATTGAGAAGGGGAGTGACAGGGTGGCTTTGGTAGGCACCTAGTGTTCAGTCAAGATCAACCACCACGGGGTGACAAAAGAGATCTCATGCATGTCCTGATATAGTAATGAACACAGTCTGATAGGAAGTCAACAAAGAAATGCACGTTTTGGAAATCTAAAGAAAGGAAATGGGCCTTTTTGCTGTGACAGTCCAACTGGATCAGTCCCATCTGCCCATAATCAAAACCCCACACTCAGAAATAAACTTATCAAAACTCTCTGGTGATTCAAGTATTTGGGTAAAAGTTTCCCAATCACTTTTGGAGGAGAAACAGGTCTAAGGCACACACAGCTCATCTAAGCTTTTATGACACAGTTTCTCATCAAAATTTGATTCTCAGCATTTCAAAATCAGAATGTGATGTCCCCTCATAACAAAGAAGATCATTTGCTTGCTGTGGAAAATGGTCAAGCAAGACACTTTTATCAAACTGTTTTTTTCTAGCAAATCTCAGAGAAGATTTTGAAGAACTTATGGTTGAGCACCCCGTGGAGAAAAACAGCTGCTCCATGGTGCAGCCTCTCAAGGGAGCAAGAACATTCCAGCCAGGCAAGGACAGAAGTTCAGAGTGGGCAAAATGAGATACCTCAAGCAATTAATACACTTATCCCTCAAGCAGAATTACACTCTTTAATGGCTACAAGTTGCTAAAATAATAGGCCTGAATAAAAATATTTGCGAAAAACAGACGCATTGCAAAGCCCTGCAATGTTAGAGAGACAGCAGTAGCATAGATAAATTGCAGAGACCAGTCAGGTTTTAGAAGCCTTGCTATTTAAGTAGCTATTAATTGAGACTTGGTGCACTATATGTGTAATGATCTGTTTGCTAATACCTAACATAAAGCACTCATTTTTCCTTATGTTTCCTAAAAAATACTTATAATTTACCAAGTATCTGCCATGAGTATTTATTAATTTTAATTACATAAACATCATATTTCCAGAGAAAGATATGATCCATAAATACAAAACTAAATATATTGTTGAGTACAGGAAATAAAGTAGTATTTAATTACCATCAATTGCTATAAGTAACTGTCAAGGGCTAACTGCTACTACTACAAATCTCATGAAAATGGAAAAATGTATGTATTGCTGCTAAATAATTTAATTCATTAAAGTTACACTTTTGCACTCAGAAGAAAGGATCAAATATATACAATCATTCCTTTCACAGTGCAGACTAGGTGACTATAGTACCTCCAGGCTGCAGAGTCAGAATAACCAACATCACAGCTAAAAATCATTTTCTATATAAAGCTTGAATGTGTGCAGTTTTAAGCAATATAGACTGATCCGTTTCACTGAACGTTTGAACCGTCAAACTCATTTTACAGACAGTATCATAAGATACTATTAGTTCTCACTAGTTCAACATCAGAAAAATAACAGCAAAAATAACAACAGCAACAACCTTTGATTGTTTTATTTTTAGTACATCATTTCAGCTAGGACAAAATATGTCTGTAAGTGTCTATGAGCTTTATCCTGCTTTTTCTATTGGCGTTTGAAACAGAACACAATTAGCACTGTGAGCAATGTTTCCACCTCTGTATTACTAGAAATACTATGTAAACACCCAGGTGTGCCACTGATGTGAAAGGAGATGAGTCATAACCATGAGATTTTATTTCAGAAGTTAAATTATATATGCATTCAAAATCCTAGCAGTCAATAACTTCATCAGATACCATATTACATTATTATGGAAAGGCTTGTATTTGTGTGTCCTTCCAGTCAAATTACTTTTCATGTATACATTTTGCAATGGACAGGAGAAACCAGATGGAAATCAGGAGATAAAGGGAAGATTGTTCACAGTACTGTAAATATTATGATACAAAGGATATCATCTGGAATAAAGAAAAGAGTGAAAGACAGGAACCAGATGGAATGCAGTGATGAAATGTAAGATACTTCTACCTCTATGTCATTGGTTCCAAGGCAGCCACAGGACCTGTGACTCCTGAAAGGAAAAGCAATGACTCATCTTTATTTACACCATGTCTGGAACGCCCATGAAATTTATCTCACGTTCTGGATTTCATGATTGTATCCCTGTTGTGAATTTCAAACTTCCAAGGGCTGTAGGAACTATAGGTACTAAACTACTCTTCTTCTACAGAGAGCACTTCCAAGCCAGCACTGCAAACACCAATCCTATAATACACATGCACGTATCTTATAGCTCATGGTCTTTCACACCATTTTTTCCTAAATGTCCTTATTTACATGATCTTTTAAAGACATTCACAGAAGTTTTTTTATAGCTATATTTCAGTTGGGGATTTAAGCGTCAACATGCAGCATCTTGTGGAGGCCAGTGGGCCTGGTGACAGAGGAACCATGAGGGTCCCCTGGAGGGGAGAACCCTAAGAGATCCTCCCAGTTAGGGATACAGAAGAGGCCTCTCCCAGGATGCTTTGTTTCATTATGCTACCATATGAACCCCAGTTCAGCTTCCCCTATTGGCCAGTTGGCTTCCCTGCCCCCTTCTACCCTATACGTCCCAGATCCAGAAACTTCTCCCTTCCCTGCTCTCCCATGGGCCCTTGTTCCTTTGCCACTCCCTCAGATTTACCCCACTGGCTCCCATACCCTAGTCCCGCCTGTGTACCGCCCTCTTGCCCTCAGACCACTGGTCCCTGATGCTTTCTCTGTCCCAGTATATAATCCTAGTCCTCTCCCACCCCTGCCTCCCCCCGTTGTTCTGGGTCCTTTCATCACTGGAAACCTTCACGCGCAGGGCTGAATAAACCTGTATCGTGGAACTCTGTACGGGGACCCTTCCCATCTCTTTGCCGTCAGTTTGTCGAAGAAGCTATCCGGTGGGTCTGTGTGTGTGTGAGTGCAGTGGCTTTGCCGAGCGCCTTTCTGCTGGAGACAGCTTTGAAAGGTCACAGCACCCCACCAGAAACGCCCCCTGAATCAACAGCATCTGCCTAGATGCCAATGCAAATTCTTTTCCCACAGAGTCAAGGCAGTTTACAGAACAGAGTCTGAACTTCACCAGCCCAGAACTCCTTTTGAGCTTGGTGACAGAATTTACTATGCACATTCAATATCCAATTCCTCAACACACCTAAACAGGTCAAAGCAAAAAAACTTTTTTCATACATAAGTACAAGAATATCTGCCTGTTTGGGGCAATTTGCAAATCAAATTATTGTTTACCAGCATGAGCTGCATAGATGTTTCTGGAAGGGAAAAAAATCTTCCATCAGTATAAAGATACTTTCCTATTCTTACCTATACTGAAATGGAATAGTTATTTATGCGCAAGCAAACAGATGAAATTAATCACCAAGTAGTAAATAATTTGAAAAAAGATCCTTACAGGCATATAGCATTTAGAGAAGTGTGAAAAGGAAAAGTTAAAATGACAACATTGTATGACTTTGATTTTTCTGCAATGATGGAAATTCAGTTTTTTGATAAAACTCATAGCGTGCTATGCCTCTCAAAGAGCAACGTGTAAATGTCAAACATATTTTTCTTTCATTTCCAAGCAAAAGTCAAGATACTGTGTAAAACAGTATGTTATTACTGACTGCACTTGATGTGACACTAAAAAATATGTGAATAATTTGTGCTAGCTATTTAAGCCAACTATTGGACACTCTTCAGATGTGCTTACCATCATGTTTTAGGAAAAGCAAACACCGAAGACTTTGTCTCTTTTCTTCTGAGGTGATGTAAAGTTCAAACACTACAGTCATAATTCCAGGTCCTCCCAAATCTCTCACTGTATCTTTCTGTTAACTCTCTCCTCCCCATGAATTTTCAATCCAGAAGCCAATTTCAATTCAAATTTGTGAAATAGATATATTAATTATATGTGAATTTCATGAAAATTGGGAACCAGAAAAGAAAGGCATGAATACTGTTGTCATCAAGAAAAAAACACAGAATGGGTTTTCGTCTTTTTCAACATCAAATAACATATCTGAGAGAGCACCGCAACCAGTGGTATCTGAACTGCAAAGAGTTTGTACTTCATGTCAGGCTGACACTCTGGTCAGTGTAACTGAGGGTCGCATCAGGAGCTCAGCTAGTACTAGCCATAGGAGAATCCACAGCAGAGAGCAGTGCTGTGCGTTTCCTGACTGTGGCAAAATCTTCAGTGAGTTTATGCTATTTATCATGATGGCATAGGGTATATTGAATACTCAAGATGTGCTCCTGCTAGCAGTGTTCATCACTGTGGAGCCTCTAGCACCTAATAAAGCAGCAATACACATTGAAGCTCTTTGTCCACAGGTTATTCATAACTTCTCTCTCTCATTTTGACAATCCTTCCCTCCATTCTTCCACATGGAATATCAGATATTTAATAAAGCATGAGCTTCCCTTCTAATCATAGTATACTTGAGTTAAATTTGTCCTTGAACTCAAGGAAAGAAAGCCACAAGAAACTTCACCAATTATGGTTGTTTCTTAGGGAAGATGTTTTCAGAGACTTGAAATTACTCAAATCATTATGTATGAAATAATTTATAACATCTGAAATTTTACAATCATTGAAATGCCTATATTGATAAATCAAAAAGAACTGTGTACAAAATTCCAGTGATTTCTAGATATATAGAAAATACACAGCCTCTGAGGCCTGAGAGGCTGTGGATGTCAACACGTCCAAGTTCTTCACAGCACCTGATTTCTTCACAACTGCCTTGTACGGGGATAAAGGGCTCTTCTGACACCATATAACGAGTGTTCTGCCAATTGATTTTTTTGTATATATTTTTAGCAGGGGTATCAGTTTTGCTTATTATGATTTCTGACCTCAAACTCATTTGTCCTACCATATTTCTTATTAGTAATATGATGAGTGGCAGAATGAATCCATCTTCTGTCATGGCCCTGTGCACAAGAGCTGTGTAGGAAAGATTTTTCTTCTTTAGAAAAAATGTAACTCATATGTCAAATGAAGATTCCAAAATTTCTGAGGAACTGCACTTTTATCTTCAAAATACAGCCTGGAAAATAACCAGTTTATGGGACATTGTCTATTAACTCTATCAATGCCTTTGTAAAATGAAGTCCTTAGGCAACATATGGCCTGAATTTGTTCTTACGTCCACACCAGTTTTTTGGTTTTTTTTTTTTTTTAATCAGCACACCGCAACAGCAGCCAAATCATTCAGTTTCTCAGGGGAGAAATCAGGTCCATGTGTTCCTCTATTGGGTTCATAGAACACATTATTCATACAGTAATAATCTGATTAATAGTTTGAGAATCCTAAGAGCTTTAATATGATTTCAGCTGTGTTGACTATAGAGTCATGTTGCTTAAGAAATGCAACCTCATTTTTTTCAGTTACTTGTTGTGAAATTGATACACTTCCTATCTAGGTGTGCTGAATACTTATTCTCTTGCCAAACTAACTCAAACTTCTGATAGATGTGACAGTTCAAGCAAAACATTCTGAAGCTCTGCCAAAACCCTGAATTACAGAGAATGTAACTTTATGCTTAGAAGAATTCCATTAACTTTTGTCTGCCTTGTTTGGGATTTTTTGCATGTTTTTTCAGCAGCTACTAATAACAAAAATTAGAAAACAAATCAGGAAAGATTACTCTCTGAATGTGTCTGACCTGATTTAGAGCTGGAAAGTACTTAGAACCTTCTAAAAATCCTGAAATTTCCCCAGAAGTCTTGCTTTTATACAGAAAAGTAAATAAAGATAATTCCAAATTGGATTTCTGCCTAACTTCAATTGCCATTAGAAAAGCACATAACCTTGCACAACAAATAAGGGCAGAAGAGAGCTTTCAACAGTTAGGTGAAGCACATTTCCTGAAGCATCTGCAAATTAACCTATTACAAGTCAAATCTGTCCATTATATGAGGAAAATATTTGCCAACTATGACTTCTGTTGTCTCTTTTACAACACATACAGATAAACTGACAGGGTAATGACCTAAACCCAGCTTAAGTCTTTTCATTTCTTTCTGGAAGACTGAAATCAAGAGAATTATAAATATTCACTATGCAAAGTTACTGGTTGTGGGACAAGTAATTTGGGATTGGGATTAAAAACGAACTAAATAAAAAAGGAATATAAATAGACTGACAGAAATTGCAAATTGTTTTGTTAGGTAACATATGTCCAAGGGTATTGTTGTGAAATTTGTCCACAGTGCTATATAGTAACTTGTAGAGTTTCTGTTGCCTCCAAGCCGAAGGACTCGATATTTTAGCACAACCACAGAAGCTGACAAATTAAGTCAAGACACTCACAGCCTCAGTTCCCAAAAGAAAATGCAGCAGTTCTTCCATTTGCTTGTGTCAGTAGGAGACATTGATTAGTAAATCCCTGTACAAATCCTAGCCAGGCAATAGTACATGGATAGGTTTCACAGTGTGTATCTCCTACATTATTGTAAAAACTAAATGGATTTTAAATCAAAAAGGTTTGTCTTCAATCTTGTGTTGATAATCCACTACAGAAAGTAAATCCTAGCATTCTGTGCCTTTGCTGTGAAAATACTTGGGATAAACACATTTTTGCGTAAGAAGTGTTTCACACATGGAAGGAATGCAATGGATATATAGAATGCTTTGGGCTGAAAGGGACCTTAAAGATCATCTGGTTCCAACTCCTCTGCTGTGGGCAGAGACACCTCTTACTAGACCAGGGCTCCATTCAACCTGGCCTTAAACACTCCGGGAACAGGGCATCCACAGCTTCTCTGGGCAGCCTGTTCCAGTGCCTCACCACCCTCACAGCTAAGAATTCTTCCCAATATTTAATATATCTTCCACCAAAATATTTTGCTTTAAGCCACAGCCCTGGACAGTCAATTCCTGCATTAGGCATGCCAGCACCAAAGACAGGAGTAAAAAGCAATAAATTCCAACAGTGTGGGTAATCACACAGTATCAATACAAGCCCCACCTTTCCTAGCAGCTAGTGGCAGTCACTTCACATAAGCAAAGGCCCAAGGAGATCTTCCAGTCTCCTTGGCTTGAGGAGGTCTTAGCTATGATTTGTAGACAGCCCAGAACTGAGAAAATTTCCATAGGAATTTAGGAATTCAGCAAACACCTATGTGGCAGAGTGAATCAAGGTGAACTTTTGGTTTGACTTCTAATTTGACCCATGATTTGACCCACTTATGCAAAAGAATGAAAGTGGCATCAGGTAGAATGCCTTAGACTGCTCTGGACTGCAAAAAAGGCCCGCTTTATGGTGGCTCCTGTTACGTGCTCCCCAACAAGAGCAGTTGGACCAGACCAGGCAAAGAAAGTGTATAGAATCCAGCACAAACATGGTCATTTTTTTGTCCCGGGCAAGGTCAGATTGATCACCTGGCATGTCCAAAGACTATTCTTTGGACAGTGTGACTATTCACACTGATACATCATGGTGAGGAACAGTCGGGGTCGAACAGCTGTCTGTACAGTAACTAGAACCACAAGTGTAAGATATATATCTTCCTGTTCTGGACCAAACTCTTCAGAGGCCTATCTCCTTCCATGCCCAAAAAACAAAAGAAATGAATCTTCAGAGTTCAGTGCCTTATGATCAACACTCAGGTTTGTGGATGACATCCTCTTCCTTGTCCCTGAGAGTTCCTATCATGATACTCAGAATTCATACCCAGAAGGGTAAAAGTACTGTAATTTCTGGAGGCCTTTGCTATTTTCGTTTTGCTTCTGTTTCCTGATGTTTGCAAATTATATTCTATGCTGACACTGTGTCTGAAGTTTACACAACTATACAGACTCATACAACAATTACATGTATACAAAAGCTCAAGTTTAGAATGGACAAGTTTATCAGTGCTCAGTTGTGAACCATGCAAAACTCTCTGTGTCCAAAACAAGAATGTGTGTGTTATCTATACACACACATGCACAAGCTTGACAGATTTCCATTTTATAAACTAAAAATAACCAGGTTTTCATCCGTCAAAGGTATTCATATTGAACCATGTTGAAGTGTCCAGATCCATTGACAACAGGGTGCATCTGGCTTATAAACTGACTGTAAAAATGACACTCAGTGAACGTTTTTGTTTCCATTGATGCAAGACAAAGTAGACCCATAGGCAGACCTGGATGGTGCAGAACTTCCTAAGAAGAATGTAGCTGAATTATTTATTATATGGTGTGATTTTGAAATAAAAAGTAAATAAGGAATGATTAGTCAAGCTAGGAAATCACTAGTCTACACTTCCAGACATGTATCAGGCGAGGTTGCAATGTCAGATAGAACTTAGGACACATGAAACCCATATATCAGAACTGCTGGCATGGCTTTATGAAACTTTTCTAAAATTACAGTAGCAAGTTTCTTTCTACACCACTTGTCCGTGGACAAAGAAGAAACACAAAATCCATGAATAATTCTCTAACGTGTTTCCACACAGTTAATGATTCTCTCAAGTATCAAAAAAGAGTTTCAAAATTATCCTGCAAAGGAGAAAAATGGAAAATTGTGTGCAAAATAGATTTGAATCATTCAGATTCAAGAATTTTCATACAATTTTAAAAAGCAGCTTGACATATTTATGGGTATGCCCCATACGTGTGGGCTTTTCCCTGTCTAGTCTGACATAAAATTAAAATAGACAAATTTTCTAGAGGAATAACAACACAAGATTTTTATGTGACCAATCTACTCTGTTTGACGCTACAGTCACATATTAACTGGAAAAAAGTAGCAATTTGCATATTTTGCTAAGCTGATATTTACTGAGCTCATTTCTGATGAATACATTTGATATGATTAGAACTCGTTTCATCTTGCAACATAGTCTCTGATGAAAATCTTCAAGTTTTGGCTTCTGCAAAAAACAAATCTCAACACATAATCTCCTACTGTCCTAGGTTTCCTTTCTTCCCCAAGTACCCTGATCCTTGCAACACATTTTCCAGGAAGTAGTTTATACAGACAGAAATTAATTCAAGTTTTCAAAACCCA
This sequence comes from Platysteira castanea, assembly GCA_013397175.1. NCBI lineage: Eukaryota > Metazoa > Chordata > Aves > Passeriformes > Platysteira > Platysteira castanea. Next base: position 476,400 of record VYXC01011669.1, on the reverse strand, counting down.
TGTTCCACAATGATATAAAGGATTTCATTCTATTCTAAAATAAAAGGGTTTCAGGGAGAGTTTGAAAGGAAAAACCACAATAACTGATGTAAAAGTTCGACACAGTCTCAAAGAATAGAATATAGAATAGGTGTATGGCGCTTGTATTTTACAGTCTCCAGATATCTTTTCTCTATTATTAAGTTACCTTATATTCATTTTTTAGCAATTGTGGCAGTGCTGTAATTTACTGACTTGCCATGCTTAACATTTTCTCAAATTGGAAGTGGTCATTACAACCCAGTGGTTTTGGAATAGTTTTTTGTAATAAAGGGCAACATCTTGGACGCCCTTGACCAAGGAATGAATTTAACATCTACTACCTAACTTTATTCCATATATGTGCTCTGGGTTTGAAGGTGGAGGAATACTGCACTGGAAAACTCACTTCTGAAGGACCTTTGTTAGTTAGGATCTCCTAGCTTACAAAAATACCAGTCTAAGTAACTGTGTGTGGAAAGATGGACCAAAGCACATTTTACAGTGACTGGTAAAGACAAGGCTTGTGTATTTTGCAAAAGTGTTTCATTTTTAATGAGCTATTCACTTTCTGTACTCATTTGATTTAATAGCTTAGCCTCCTAACTCTCTCTTCTCTATGGTAGTGAATTACTTTCCAGAAATAATAGGGAATTTTAAGCATCATCATGTTGCTGGTATTGTCAGTTGAAAATGTGGGTTGTCATCACCTCATCACCCCATCCTGGTCTGCTCATTAGTGACACTCTGTATGGAAAACCTCTAAAGATCATTACCACTGTAGTCTAAAGCCAATGTGCCAACATAATGAAAAACAATTCAGCAGTTCCCTATGCTCTGTTAGTTGTGTTTGTCATAAATGAGTTGTGGAGATTTGGAGTGAATGATCCATATCATATTGAACCGTCCTTTTTATCGCTGACAATTGAAGGTGACTAAAAAGCTGGGTCAGTGTCAGACTGTATCTAATTGGAAACCTTTTCTCATTAACGTTTGATGTTGACTTGTATTAGTTGATGAAATTAGAACCACAGTGGAATGGATTTTATTACACAGTATGAGCTGGTTGAGCTCTCTTCCATTTCAATGTTTTTTTAACCCCACCCCTGGCTGCTGAGAAAGGAATCCAGAAGCAAGGGAGTTGTGAGTGATGCAGGATTAAGAGGAAATCGAGTAAAAATGTCAGTGCTGTTCAGGAAATTGAAACCATGTGCATATTTGTGCCACATTTGTTTCAGCAAAACTTTTCTGAAAATACTTCCTTATTGATCATCTGAGGTTTTTTTCATTTGAATCAAGAGTGGAACTGAAGTTTTTCCCAGGTAAAAAGAAAATGGTACTTCTTGGTGGGGGAGGAGGGGGGGAGGGGGAAAAAAGGGCTCATTTTCTGAAAAGAACAAATAAGGATTTTTTTTTTTTTTCGCTTAGACAGTTGGTTTTGCAATAAGAAAAACTTAATTCATTCTTCAAAAATGCCCCCAACCCTTAATAACCCATTTTCCTGTTTATCAGCTGCTGATTGAAGGACATAAAGATAAATTCATAACAGTTAAAAAGTTAAATATAACTGCATAAGCCTACAGAAAATACAGGAGTCATGCTAGAAAGACAGATAACATACAATGTGCTACATTTTTCACAGAAGTTTGATGACTTGAAAAAAATAAAGGAGTAATATCTACAAATTCCTTTTAGGAGCAAATTTTTTCAACTTAATTGATCATAGGACACTCTGATACAGGATCATGATTCCTATAGATTTTCAGATTGAGATAAATTCTGTCATTACAGAAATTCAGCCCTACAGGGTAGAGTGGCAAGGGATACTATCACAAAAAACTCTGTTAAATGATCTTTTCCTCAAATCCACAGCTTCTCTCACAGACAGCCTTTTTTCACCAGAAATTCATTAAAATTGAACACATAAGGGATATCTTGTGCTCATCTCCTTAGGCATATCCTTAAAGCCCATAATTCACAGCTAATTCAGGACAGAACCTCAGAACATATTGAAACTGGCAGATCTGAAAAGAGCAAGGGGTTTCTTCCCAAGACATTTTTATGAATCTCTCAGAAGTTTTTCACTTCCATCCACTCACAATTCATGACTTTTTGCCTCAGAATTTTTTGAAAAAATAAAAAATATGTAAGTTGACCCAAAATTTCACTTATTTATATAGCTCAAAGGCATGCCAAAAGCACCATGAAAATAGCTTGAAATCCATGATCTCAAAACGTCTGCTTCTGAACAACTAGTTAAACTGGTTTCAACTCTCAAAAATTTCTCCATGTCATTCCAACAGAAGTATGAGTTGTTTTGTCAATGTCTCCTCCTTTTGAATTTAGTCAGAGATGGACCCCAAACTCCTTAGATTTGTAGCTATTGTAATTTGTAATCACAAGCACCATAGTGTAATCACAGATGCCATAGTATAAAAAGATGGAGAAAATTGACAGTGTAAATTGAGAAAAATAGAAAAAAGTTAAAAAGAGAGCAGTATCAAATATTCTTTTAATTACACCTCTGTAACAGATTATCTTGTATGTTGTTGAAATGTGTCACATTTCCAGTATGTTTATTTTTTTTTTAATTAACTTACAAGGGGAAAAGGAGGGGTGGATGCTGATCCCTTCTCTCTGGTGACCGGTGACAGAACCCGAGAGAACGGCCTGAAGTTGTATCAGGGGACATTTGGGTTGGATATTACATAAAGGTCCTTCCCCCAAAGGGTGTGTGGGCACTGGAACAGCTCCCCAGGGCAGTGGTCACAGCACCAGCCTGACAGAGTCCAAGAAGTGTTTGGACTAAACTCTTAGAGACAGATTCTTGGGGTGTTCTGTAAAGGGCCAGGAGTTGCATTTGATTATCCTTGTGTGTCCCTTCCAACTCAGAATATTCTGTGATTCTGTGTTAAGATTTGGTACATCTTCCAGCACAGTTATGGGTCTACATTTTATAAATGTATTGTTTGGGATTTTAGAATGAAACAAAACTTGTTGGTGTTATTGGAAAAAAAAGTAATAGGCATTTTACATCTGTCTCAACTAAGAGAAAACACAGAAACTTGCCTACTATTATGAGAAACCCACATTATAAAGCAAGAAAATTATCTCTTGTATTGAAATGACAGTCTCATTGGCTGTGTTTAGCTACCAGTGGACAGAATCATTTACACTTGTCTTCAATCAAATATATTTTGATTTACATAATGCAATGCTTTCAACTCTCATTTCCTGTTTATGCGTCATGAGAGTATACTGGTTGCTACTTTGCTTCTAATTCTTTTGCTTCTGGGCTTAAATGGTTCTCAGATTCAAATTTTGATTTCCTCAAGTTATTCTCTGGTGTTATGTGAAAGCTTTGTCCCTGGTTAGAGGGGACATCTTTGGCTCAACATAAAAAGGCAGAATAAAAAATCATACTACTTTAATCTTTTCCCCCCACAGCTAACATCTGAATAGTGATGAGTACCTTGCAGTATCAAGGTGGTGCTTGGAAATAAACTTTGTTACAAAGAAGTTTTTCTAAATGTCTCAACTTCCACAAGGTATTTTTAAAAAGGTATGGTTGCATTTAAATTCAAATATATACAGGAAAGAAAGGAAGCCAGAGAAAATAAGAAGAAAATAAAAATAAAAATAACATGAATATGCGATGGAAAGACTTGAGATTTCCATAAGCAGGTAAAAATGAACAATTGTCACAAACATAGGAAGGATAATTGGGCTATTTTTGTTTACAAAATAAGGTGAAGTCCAAAGGAGAAATGCTAGCTTTTCTAAGAACATCAGTGGTTTATAAAAAGTTTTTTAAAAGCATTGATTTGGAAAATGCAGGTTCAGACAATTCTGTCTTGATTCTTTATGCCTTTCAAACAATTCCAAAATTCATTTGTATATGACCCTACGTAATGTTTACACACACAGGGTCAGCATGCTTGGCTTACTCAAATCCATTAATAATCTTGCCCTGCTTTACTTCCGCTGTTACTTATGAACCTTAATTATTAAGAAAACATCAGACAATGACATCCAAACATGGGCAGTTACTGGTTAAACTCACATGGCTTCCTTCCCAAACTGTCTTTCAATGACCCTCCTTCTGAGGTTTCAAATGCAGTTTAGGAAGATTTGCAGACATTTTGTTGGCACCAGACTTGGAACTCATAATGGGCACATTATTTGGCCACATTATAAAATAGCATCATCCATCTAACAAATGAAAAAAATGTAATGGGTGCACTCTTAATTATAATAATTTGGAAGAGAAGGACATCAGCTGAAAGTGAAGTGAGAAGGTCATTCAATGAGATCTGTGACTTTGGAGTCTCTTTTCAAGTTACAGTAGGTAATTGGACTAAATGATCTTAAAGGTCTTTTCCTTAATGATTAAATGATTATATAATTTTAAGGATGCTAATTCCTGCCTAGAATTCCTGTTTTCCTTGGAGTTTATGACAAATTTTCTTTTTTCTGGCAAAAGCAAGACATGACTACTTGATGCTTTGGTTCTGATTAGATTTTTTTATTGGTGCAGCAGTTTCTAATATTGTTTGGAAGTAATGCAACTTTCTGTCACTAAAGGTCAGGGAAATGGGGAGATGAACACACCGACACCCTGCCAATGGATCCTTGCCTTCAGCCAAGATGGAAGACAGAAAAGGCATGGAGAAAGGACAGAAATTGAAATAACTCTTTCCAATTTTACAATAGCCATGAGTCAGAAAAACACTTCACATGCAGCTCTTCTAAGCTGTTGCATTCACAACTCTCTCTATTGCACAGGTTCTAGTAAAGTTCACAATAAATTATGTATTGAACCAACATACTGTTGTTTTTAACACAAGCCTACACCATTCAAAAGCTTTTATTCACTTCTCTCTGGAGGTAATTCCTGCTTCCTTTTCTCAGGAAAAAATTTGGTGCCTTATTTCCAAGAACCAGTTCATGCCCAGGGACCACTAGCACCTGTGGTGAGACCTGTGCTCTCCCTCCCCTCTACGAGACCACATAAGTGGCAAAGCAGGAAACTGCAAGAGTACGTGTAGTAGACACAACACATCTGTGCCACACAACTAGAGGTCATAGATAAAAGACATAATTGACAGAGTAGTGATACACACCACCTCCGTGATTCACTAAGTTACTTTTACCTCAGGCATGTTCAGTAGGCCAGACTTACAGAAAAGGGAAACAAATGCAGCAGTTACTTTAAACTTTTTAATATCATAGGTATTGACATTCCCTTTTAATAACATAACTTTTGTTAAAGGGTAAATAAAAATGCCGTATTAGCCAGGGAGTTTGACTGGCTGTTGTCTGTTTGAGAAACAAGATAAATGGATACTCTGTCTCAGCAAAGACAACAGTCCATTATTACAAGTAGGTATGTGTGACCCTAAACCAAGCTGTCTATAGGAAAAAGTAGCCCTTTGGCTCCCAGGAACACCAAAGCTAAATGGCAGACAATGGAGGTGAGATCAAAACTTAATGATATATGATTGTGACTGAGAAATAATTTGCTTAACACAAATAAGTCAGTATTTAAAAACTCGAGAACACACTAATAGCTTCAGCTTCAAGGGTAATGTTAACAGTATTGATAACGCACTGACAATAATTTAAAATATTACTTATTTCTTTATTATCTTATCTTGACCATCTTACTGACCAGTCTGACTTGGTCTGATATGATTACAGTGTCTGATGGTTAACTTCAGAAAAACATCATCATCATATTCCTGTGTTGAGATTTTTAAAACAGAGACATTTCTTTTTCCCCTTCTTTTTTTTTTTTTAGATTTCATTTTTAATTGAAATGTTTCTTGGCCAAACATATGCTGTTGCAATGATATGTCGCAGTGGAGTGCAGCTTTCTGATATTTTACTCAGAAATATGTATTATGCACTAATCTGATTGCCTTCATTTTGCAGGAAACAGGGCTCTATCTGTATGGCCCTTCTGTGGCACATAAAGATGCAGCTGCTATAAATCACAGAAATGGTGACATTACTGAAGGGAGAGAGAGCTGCATGTAGCATTTTTCCTGACCTCTTTGCAAAAGAGTCAAGTCTAGAGTTTAATGAAATGAAATCTCTTTCAAGGGAATCCGAATGAGGCTGCCTCTGGAGCACTGTTCTGGGGAAATTATTTCAGCTGGCCTCTGAGAAGATTTACACCTAGGTCTTCAGTGTCAGAAGTTAAGGCAGGCTGCATTCACTACCTGGGGACCTTCTTATCACTTCTTATCCTAAAGCCAGGAGCTGCCTCTGAAATTGCTTGAAGTAAAAGTGTTTTAGGTACAGAAAAGATATAAACAAATTATTAAGACCCCAAGATCACTATAACTTTCATATCAAAAAGTATTAGCCTACCTAGGAATTTCCTGACCATAGCTGGGAAAGAGATTAAAGTTGTTTTTCACTCAAAAAAAAGGCCAAAGGATGGAGTAAGTTATTTTCTTCTCATTAATAGTAATGTTTAATGTCTGTATTATAACAGTTCTTATACTCGGCACAATCTATAGGCAGAAAACTGTTTTTCCTGTAGTAAACTGAGCAAACTAGCATTTGAAATTTATTTTTATTATATAGTTTTCTTTATTAATTTGGGTATTTTTTCTTCAAACTACTAACTCCATCAATAAGAGAACAAATTTCAGTAAATAATACTCAAGTAAATCCCTTTATTACTCAAGCAACTGAACTATTAACATAGTTTTATATTAATAAGCCACCACCCTTTCATCAAGGTAAAGCAACTGGTGCTTTTTTCAGATCCTAACAAATACTAATAATATACTTAAATTAAATGTTTTGATGTATGTCCCAATTTTCTTAATATTAAAGAATTGCAATATCACACAGCTGTGTAAACAGTTATTTGGTTAGCTGATCTTTAAAATCACACGTTTAAACTGAAGCTGAAATTTAATTGAAGCTGGAAGAAGATAGTATTTAGGGTATTCAAACGTCTGAATACAAGGATTTAAAAGGAAACTACCAAACCTCCTGATTTCTATTAGACAGAAACACCTATTCTTCTACAGTACCGTAAATGGTCTGAATTCCTCACCTGAGAATACAGGCAGAAAGGTCAACAATTATGCAAAATAAATGATGGGTTTAGAACAATCACCATATCCAGCTGTTACAAAGTAAGCAGACTCTGTAAGCCTGCCTGCCAGGTGCAGGCCTCTTTTCCCTGCGGGGATGATCATGATTTCAGAAAAAAATGAAGTAAACAATATTCCTAGATACCCAGGAAAAATACCTACCAGTATATTAGGTACCTTAAGGGGCCTATACATTTATATATGGGAGAAAATATTTCAGCTGATCAGTTTTATTTTAAAAGTAATTATTTTTATAAAATATATCTATAGGAATAGTACAAAATTATAATCTAAAAATAATTACCTAAAAAATTTCAGGGAATTTCTTCTGTTGGATGCATCACATTCTGCCACATTTACCTCCACTATTCAATGACCTGCATTCTTGTCACTGTTTGTAAAACGTTATCTAGTTATAAGTACAAGTATTGAGAGAATTAAATGCAAAGTACCATTCCATTAGAAATCCTATTACCCTCTTCGCTGGGACAAAATGGGTATTTTGTGACTTACATGTTCAATTTCTTTGTATTTTGAAGGATCAGTTTCACAGAGAGCACTTCATATTCACCTGTGCTTTTAAAATTTACCTAGAAGCTTCATCAAATACTTTTGAATGAAAATATATCCAAGGGAAACTGGTTCAGTTAGGAATTCATGTAAATAGAAGGTTTTACTAAGATTATTGGTTATCCATGCAACACAGTGAATCCTAAAATTTGGACCCACTCTCCCTTCTAACAAATGACTTCCTGAATAATCCTTCCCTCCCTTATTTATATTTTTTTACTATTTGTACTCAGAAAAAATGAGGAACCATGGTCAGAGCCTAACATATGGTACATGGAGCTCTGCCAGTGCTTCTCTTTTCTAATTTGAAATATCCTTCCTGCTGTTTAAATCTTTGGTCAGCCTTAAGAGTACTCAGCAGTCCTCAGGAATCAGCTGTAGTGCTTTAGGAAATTATTCCTAAAGTACTGTTAAAATCAGTGCAGAAATTCACCAGCTACATTATTTCTTCTATTTACTTATTGATATCAAGGATCTACAACCTGGAACTACAAAAGAATAAAGCATCCCAAGGCCCTTCTTGACCAGGAATATGACTTCAAGTGTCTATAGAGTTCAAGATGTACAGAAATAAAACAGCAGGTTTGTAAGCAGTGCTTGTCTCTTTCTGCATCTGCCAAGTGTTATTCAAAATGGGAACTGAATCTAAAGTGGAAGAGAAAATTATTAGAAAATATTTTCCTGATGTTCCATGGCCTGTCCTATCGCTAGCTGCAGGGTGAAGAGTGAATAAAAGACCAGACCCATGTATATAATGTGCCTGGAAATTCCACATTCTTCAGAATTATGAGACCAAACTTTTGTAGCACAAAAGGAAGAAGCGTTATCAAGGATGAAATACTGGAGTATCATTTTATTATCATCCTAAAATAAAAGTAAAAAAAAAAAAATGAGAGAGTTGGAAGAAGCACAGGTTTAGGCAAAGATTTAAGGCTGGAGCAACATCTAGACACAGGGATAAGTAAAGTACCTCTAAGTAGAAAGCTACCTAAAATTGTGAACACAATATTTAGTCAATAAGAAGTCAGTGTTCTTACTGGCTTTGGTTGCAAGCAAAAGGAAGTTTCTGACGTTGCTTGAGCCTGTTGTGCAAGCACTAACAACAGACCACCGTGATCATACACTCACTCAGTCCTAGCAGCCTAGCGTGGTGAGACCCACTATTGCAGAGAATCACAGGGGTAGATTTAGAGCCTCTGAGGGAGCCTCTGAGGGAGTGCAATGAGGAAGTTGCATGGTTTCCTTGGTTATTAGGTATCTCTGTGCAAATCTGCATTCATTGTTTGTGGACCAAAATCACTGTCACATTCACTGAAAGTAGTGGTCTGTAGTACTCCCACAAACCAGGAGGAACAGGCACAGCATTTTCCTGAGGGGAAAGACCACTCAAGGGCAACCCTGGATTCTGTCCCTTTTAAGCCCAAGAACAATATCATAAGCCCTAGAAGTATAATGGGGGACAAAAAAATAAAAGTTCTCAGATGATATTTTGGCAGTGTGACTTTCCCCTGGCTTCGGAATGATGAGAACAAGCTTAAATTCAGCCAGGGCTATTTTCCCCCAGCCAGAAAACAAAGGTCTCAGAGCTAAAATGTCACACTGCTTCTTATTTTCAATTTTCAGATTGTAGTCAAAAGCTGAGGCTGACATTTTGTCTTGAACTCTGATAGTTGCAAGAAAACAAAGGAAAAGCACAAAGGTGTGAGGAATTAAGGACAAAGTATCCCTCAGATTTGCTTCCAGTTTCTGGATTTTGGTCGCTCATGACTGTTACTGGGCCTTGTGCCACTCAAGCCTTTGGAGTACACATTGTCCATGCTGGCTGCAACCAGCCTTCTCCACAGTGCCATCAGGGTAAGGAGCACTGTGGGTTTCTGGCCTTTGACCATATGCACAGATGCTTCTAGTTGCTGTGTCAGGTTCTTCTGCCATCAAAACTAATTTTTTTTTTTCTTATCAGAAAGCACTAATATTCCCCTCTAACTGTCCCCAGGCTATATACTGAGTGTTTTGTTAAGTTAAATTAAATTAAATTCACCTTAGACATTGTGATTATAATAATTTTGCCCATCAGTTTTAAGAGTATTACATAAGAAGATCCTGATTAGACACTAATTTGTCTCCCTGAAATAAACAAATGCATGGTAAAAATTTTAAAGACCTAATTTTTTGTCGTAGAGAACTGTACTGAGACCAATTTTTTCATAAGCCATTGCAGTTTTGATTAGCATAGGTATTACTTGCCCTCTGCATCCCTTAGTTGTTTGAATCTTGCTCCAGTTTTCCAGAGTTTAGTCATTTCCCTTTGTGAGAATGAAGGACAGATGTAACTCATGAATTCAAGCCTCTGGTGAAAGCACAGTGGCAGGTACCACACTCACACTGATAATCCTCTAAGCACAAACAGTTTACAAAGGTTCAAAGGCGTTATTCCTTAGTCTTAACAGCCTTCACTCTGAAACCAAGATGAGACATTGTGACAACTATTCCTATTGCTGGCTTACATACTTTTGGTGTGCAGAATTTGAACAAGCCAAGAAATTACAGTAGAAGAAACTGTTCAAAAATACAGCTGGAAAACTGTTCTCTCATATATGATTATCCTGAAGGAAGTAATTTTTAATGGTCTAGTGAAAGGTGTCTCTGCTCAAGGCAGGGTGTTGGAACTAGATGATCTTTAAGTTCCCTTCCAACCCAAACCATTCTATGATTATTTTGTAAAAAATGCTTTACTGTCCATTAGACACTATTTAGATCAGTTACTGTTAGAGGTTGAATGGAAAATCAGGGGGTTATGTTAACATTAAGATTTTCCAATACCACTTTTCATTGTTTGAAAAGCTTCTCGCTGAAGATATGAAGATTTTAGCTTAGATAGCAAGAGGAAGAAGTAAGAAGACTGAGGCTGCTTAAGTTCTGATAAATCAAGATACCAGAGAACATAAGAGGATAAACAGATACAGTGCTGGCATATTTGCTCAATACTAAGCATAGGCACTTCACAAAAATGGCTTACTAGCTGTTACTTGTACTGCATGTCCCCACCATTTCCCCCCATATTCTCCCTGCCTCAATGGAACACATCATGTACAATTCTTCCATTACTCTCTCTTTTCTTTGTTTGCTCTTTTTCTGAAAGCAGGTTTCCACATCAGGATAGCATTTAAATCTGACTATGCAACCTTAGAGGAACACAGAGCACAGAAATGCATGTAATAAATGTGATGTATACCACAAGGCAGTCTTCTATCATTTATTTGCCATCATGATTTGTTGGGGAAAAACAGGAGAATAAAAAGAAGAAATGGAAAAGTGTTGTTGTCAAGGTTGCCAGCATTTCTCTAGTGCAGGATTTCCCCAGGTGAAATTATTTTAATTTACAAATTTGCAAAGATAAAAAAGGCCCTGCTGTGAAAACCACAATATTCACTGTAGCGTGTGGTGCTGATGAGCTCCACCAGATGATAACGCAAATTGAAATCCCACATTTCTAAGACCTTTCATTAGTGGGGGGGGGAAATCATGGAAGAGTTATAATATAGTTAATGGTATTGCAGGATTGATCTCACTAATTTTACAATTCTGTTACGTGCGTAGGTTATCATACTAATTAGCTTCATCTGGAATATTAGTCATCCTAATAGAGGGCTTTCATGTTTCCTTTTACTTTAGTTCTAAAGCTTGCAGTTTGATGGTTTCAGACTGCAATAAAATTCACAAATCTCACAAAAGAGATCAAAACTGGATAATTGGATTTTTACCAAACCACTCTGCTGTAGGCATGCCACCAAAGGAAAAACAGCACAAGAGAACTATACAGTAGTTACCAGATTTAAGTATATGAGAGGTACACCCCAAAAATCAGAACAAAATCTGGCAGGTGCCATACACTGCTTTCCTTATTTTTG
>VYXC01011669.1:442262-464748 GCA_013397175.1 Platysteira castanea | reverse complement strand
TTTTTTTTTTTTTTTTTTTGTAATCTCAGATTCATCCTGCAGATTGCTGTGACAACCAATATCTCTAAACACTCAACCAGATTTAAACTAAAAATTTAAATTTGAAACAAGTCTTGTCACCAGCAGTGAGTGGCTCTGACAAAAGGTAACCACTAGATCTAGCTCTTCTCCTTAGTATTAAGGCTTGCATTTAGCATCAACTCAACAATGAAAACAGAATCCTGAAAAAAACTGGAATAAATTCTACCCAAAAAAAGAAAAAAAAAAGNAAAAAAAAAAAAAAAAAAAAAAAAAAAAAAAAAAAAAAAGCGCCTTTCAGGGTTTTTTTCAATTCCTTCATTATTTTGCCCCCTTTTTTGTGTTGTTCCCGAGAGTATTATAGCATATATGCAAAGGTAACAAGCCATTCAAAGGAATCTCACCACTTTGAGATTTTAAAATGCAGAGTTTTTATGATTGAAAATTATATCAAAGATTATGAATGGAAATCTTATATGGTTGAGTTCATTTAAAATAAAGCAGTCTTGAGTATCTACTTTGATCCATTTCCAAATTGTCTGGTTCCAAATTACAACAGATTACAGTTCCTGAGAGGACCTATACTTCTTCTCTACGCATCCTGTCACTCTTATTTATTATATATTTTACTTGCTCTTAGTCCAAAGCTTAAAAGCTCCTAACCAGAAAAGCAACATTAAATGAAAAAGTGATCATAAAAGTGAGGTTTTCAATTGCATAGACTTTACTGACAGGAAGAACAGTTTAAAAAGATAGTAACATTCTCTCCACAAATAGGCAAGATATGTGGTAGTTTTTGATAAAGTCTTTAATTTGATAGAGGATTGTGTTTCATTTTGATGGCTGCATGTTTCATGAGCTCCAAAAAGTTTAGAACTGTCTCAGCTTCAAGGCAACTTACTTGCTGATCTATATTCTTTATTGAAAAAAAAATCTGAAAGCAGATTTTATTTATTGGGGCATCACAAATACAACAGAAGTAGAGTTCTGAGTAAATTGTTCCTACTTCAGCAGAAGTTTGGAGGAGATTTGGAAATTTTTCCACTATTCCTACTGCTTTGCTAAGGCCATCATGAAATATCATGTTTGTTATGTTCTTTAACGGCAAAGAATCTCCAAGGTGCTCTACCCTGATTTATTTTGTTAACGTAGATACCTTCTCATAATTATTTTCCCAGGACAAGAAATGGCGATTTTCCATATCTGTTTGGTTTGGTGTGGTTTGGTTTTGTGTTTTCTTCCAAAAAGGTAGTGACGTTAGGATCAGTTTAACTCTTCCAAAAGTGGAGTAATTTATATGGGCAAAAAGGCAATGCCTTTACGTATTCAGTATCCATATTATGAATATATCTATTTGCTACTTTAAAATGGCCTAAGGAAACTCAGACAGTAAATTTCTGAAGGTTCATGGCAGATTTTGTTTTCAGTGTCCCTTTTAGTGTCTCTGTTCCAATAGAAAGCTAAATATTTTCTCAGCTAGAGAAAACACTGAAAGAAATGAAACCTCTCTGGTGTATCCCAGTGATCACTCTCCCAGAGCTGAAAGAGACAAATGCCAAATAAGGGTTTAAAAAATATTTTCATCTAGGGCTCTGTGAAAAAAAAGCATGAAACAAGGGAAAAATCATAAACATTTTTTTTAATCTTGAGAGTATTAAAATCTCTTGAAAGGACAGAAAACAGCCAGTCATTTGAAAACAATTTTTTCCAGTTGAACCTGTGGTATTCTTCATGTGTATGATTTCATACACAGGTAAGAATCAAAAATAGTGCTTAGTTTGGTTTGTCATTGAAGGCTTGTAACTGAGCACACTCATGCTACTTTTGGAGTTCTGTTGCAGTCAGAAAGAAACTCTCTCAATTAATTCACAGGAACCACTACATCAAAGGAAAGGCCTGCCAGTGTGTTTTGTATTAAATGGAAATAGCTGTTTCTCATCATCACTGGAAGGTCTCCATAAAAATTATGTCTGAAGAACACCAAGATATTTAGTTACGCTGCTATAAGAAAGTGTTTTAAGTTTCTCCCAGACTTGGAAGGCCATAAACTTAATACTCCATTGTATGTTATTTGATCATGTTTATGCTGCATGTTAAGGAATTATTCCTTAAAAAACCAACTGATTTAAAATGTTGTCTGTCAGAAGATAATGGTTTTATTCTAAACACACTGTATGTTAAGGGACTCGTATTTGTAGGCTGGACTGTACAAATAAAACTGTGGACTTTATATTCTCTTGAAATGGTATGGAAGAAAGTTAGTGAGAACAGGAAGAAAGGAGTAAGAAGTAAGAACAAGTCAGTGGCAGTTCTCTGCTTAAATGACCTCTGTGTTTTCAGCTATCTATCAATCCCTACTTCAGGGGATATTGCACAGTTTCCTGTGAATAAAATAGAGTGAAGGAAAATGTATAGCCTTGACTTTTGGAGTCCTAGATATTTCTCAGCTCCATTTAAATCTGCAAATGCAAAGTTCAGACTTAAAGAAAAAATATTTTGGTAAGTTAATAAATCTCTCCTTGTTAAGGTTTGTGAAAGGGCGAACACAGGAGGCTGAGATTCCAAATATTTTTATGCAGAGTGGTAAAATGGAAAATATTTTAAAAGCTGGACTGTTCGCCTTCTTTCTCAGCCCTGTGGAAGAAGATTTTATTTGGATGATGGGTACATGCTCTGTATACTCACACTGGTTCAATGTGATCAAGTATAGGAAGATATCTATCTTTGCAACTGAGGAGGAGGGAACAGAAAAGTTAGTTTGGTTTTTGTTCAAAAGACCTAACCTCAAAAGATGCTCAAAGTCCTTCACCCTCAGGGGACTGGCTTAGCACACTGCTGAACCGGCCACTAATTGCTTTGTTGGACTATTTAATTAACCCTGAACAAACTCTTAGGGGATGCAGCAAGAGACACTTAGCCAATCTCCCTCTACATGAAAACCTTAACTGGTGAAAGATGAGAAGGTAGAAAAAGTGGCCCCACTGGAAATTACACTGCTGACATTTTGCAGAGTGAGACCTACTCAACATAGTATTTAATCAGCACAAATATAATTTCACGCACCTATTTTTAGATTCATTTTTAAGACTTGAGAGTAAGACTTGCTTTTCTTGGGATTCACTTTAGAAAGTGACATTGCTTTCCTATCTCTTATCATCCCATCTATTTCTTGGGTAAGTCATTAACAGTAGGAGGTGTAACAGCTGAAGAAGGAATGATGCTTCAAATGGTATCAGGATACCAGTCCGTTTGTTTCAAGTGACTTCATAGGACAGCAACAGCTGGCATCACAACTGTCCACTCAAAAATCTCTAAAAAACATGATGCATAATGAGATGGTATGACAAGTATCAGCACCGACAGAGGACAAAGGGAAACAAAGCCCAGTTGCAGTCTATCATATATAAGGTATATTTGGATTGTGCTAAACAACTGCTATAATGGTAAACATCAGCAAACACAGCATATACTTCAGCACAGATCAGTACTGAGTCTGAAAAGAAACTCCACCAAAAAGAGCTGGTTTAGATTCAAGACTGGAAGGAAAAACGATCCAGGTTAAGAAATGATGCCTCATCTGAGTAGCCTCATATTTTGTTGAGGAGAAATAAAAAGTTCTAATGTTTTTAGTCTAACTTTTGGAGGTTTTGGCAAAGACTTTGGAAACTGGTTCATAAATTGAGAATGATTAAAACAAATATGATATCATACTATCCAGGAAAGCTACTGTAGGATATTTTATTGGACATGTCTGGTCCAGCTGGGGTGAGCAATTATCAAACACTGATGTCCATGCAGGAATGAAGCCCTACATAACTGAAAGTTTGCACAGCTGCATTTTTTGGGAGCTCATGACATATCTGCTAAGTTGTAATATCCAACACATGGCTCTTATTTAAATACAATTTATTAAGATATTAAGTATACCAGAATACCAAAAAATGGCCAAGGCAACAATGCAGTGTGCACTTTGAAATCTGGAGTACAACAAACTTTAACTGCTTTCTGCTCAGGGATCTCTTTCCCTTCATATTTTACCACAGAAAACAAAAATGGCAGCATCCCATAGACATAGCATGTGCTTACTCTCATGTGATTTTGAAATGTATGTTTTCGTAAATATTTTTAAAGACTATTATAGCACTACGAATAACAGCCTCGACGTCAGTTAGACTGAAAATACTAGGAATTCATGATTAAAGCTTACATTATTTTTAAAAAGACTCCCTCTAACTGCTTGTGGAGCCATGAAAAAGCCAAAAGAATAAGTATTCAGTGGGTGAGTCAACCCAATCAATGGCATAGCACAAAAGCAAGTATTTGGGGCAATGCTGAAATATCAGATCAAGGGCCCCTGAATCTACCATCAGTTTCTGTTTCAGTATAAAGAATGACAGCCTAAGTACCTCAATTAACCTCAGTTTTTATGACAACCCTCAGACCAATCTCCTACTATTAAAACATAACTACTTCTGTAGAGTTTTGATGGTAAAAATAACTACCTTAATTGTTTTCAAAAAATATGTTGGAAAATAATTTCAGCAACTGGATGGAAACCAACAGAGTGATCCTACCATCGATACATTACAAAATATGTTTATCCTTGCATTAAAATCCTCTCACTATGGGACTCAGATGTTGCTGCTGCCAAAAAGCATGGAAGCAGTTGAGTTGTACCTATGCCAACCAGTAGACAGGTAGACACTGTGATAAATGGTGTTCCCTCGTGCATGAAAGAAAAGCAAAAAACCAAACATGCTATTGGAGCTTTTCTGATGTCCAGCCATGGCTACAGGCTCATGTAGGCCACCACCAGAAGTGTTTTTGAGGATACCAGACATGACAATTCAGCGTCAAAACTTACCTGTATTTTGCCACGGAGCACAAATTCAAGGCCTAAAGGTTGTCTTGAACTATGCTGGCAGACAAGCTATGGACACAAAAGCCTTTAGGGGCCTTTTATGCTCCCTTTCCCAGCATTCAATTGTGCTTTCCAGCCAAACTCTTGCAGATAACTTATTAAATGGAAAAATGGTAGAGGGTAATGGAAATATTTTTTAGTTGTTTGGAATGAGATTCCCTTATTGGAATATTTTTGGCATGTTGTAGTTTACAAGAAAAGTTTGTATTATAAAGTAAAATGTTGCTGTGGTAATTGACTGTAGTGTAAATATAATTTCCTAATTTATTCCATGTTTCTGCCAGCCTTATTTTTCTAGCTGGTCTTATACTTTATTGGCCATTAGACTAGAATATGGAGACTGTCCTTTATTATTCCATGAAGAAAGATATTTCAAATTTTGCAGTATAAATCCTGTACTTTTCCAGTGCTGCTTCTCTGCTGCAGCTCAGTCATCTGAATAAGAAATAAGCTTATGCCAGTGTTAGGGTTTAACTAGCAATGAATTTAACTTTATTGCGATATTTATGAAAGCTTTTAAAAATGTGGTTAAGCGGAAACCTTCCATGTGGTTTCAGTCAGTATTTCCTGAGAAGGAGGACTTTAAAAAGCTGTGAAGTTATAAGTTCTTTCCTCATACCTCAGATTCTTCTGCCCTTCTTCTCTTCAGCTATTTCCCTGAGGCCTATCCTAGTGTCCCAATGGTCTCCGAATTTTTTTTTTTGCATGTTCAACTGTATTTTTAGCAAAGATGTATCCATGTTACCTATAAGATAAGGAAGGAGTTTTAAAACTGGGATCAAGAAGCCCCAGGCAGTTTCCAGGCCATTGCAAGCAGAGCAATTATTAGTAGTGGTACAGCAGCTGTGAGAGTTGTTACTTGAGTTTTTCCAGTATAACTTGGAGCTCTTAAGAACTAGTTTGTAAACTGTTCCTTTGCTGAGGAATCTTTCTTGGGATTGACAGAAAACTGGATCTTCAGCACAGTTTTCCAAACCAGTCCCCCTCCTTTTTAGAAAAAATTGAGTGTGCAAAAAAGCTAGAAAACATTAGCATGGCAGCAAAATAGAGTGTGTTTGATCAGTGACCTATAAATGTGATAGAGACTGCTGGTTTGGGGCATATTGAGTTGTCTTGCACTGGCTGATAATTCCTGTGTAGCCAGTGAAACTCAGAGATGTTTTTCAGGGAAAGATCTCCAAAGGTTTAAATTATTTTTCTAAAGAGGTAAAGTTCTGATGATCTCACGTCTGAGGAAAAATGAAATTTCACTCACAGTCCGGAATAGGTAACAGTTTTCTTTCCCACAATAGCTCTCTTAGTTGTAGCCCACTTAAACAGTCCTGAAAAACAGGATGTTCTTTCCTAACCTCTGTCTTCCAAGGACTTTATTCTCACAACTGGATTTTCTATCCTGTTCACTCTTACCTGCTTTCCCTGTGCCCTACACATGTTGCATTTCTGTCTGCATCTGAGGACGCCAAAAAAGTACCAGCCTACACTTCCCAGGATCTGCATGATTAGAAAACTCTGCAACAAACAGTTAGCTGTGAATGAGAATCCCTTGGTTCTGGGGGCTATATACAGAATGTCAACATTCCTTTCCTGGAAAGGAAAAGTTTAGCCATTTGATTTATATCATAGCATCATGAAATGGTTTAGGTTGGAAGGAACCACCAAGATCATCTCGTTCCAACCCAGGGACACCTTCCACTAGATGAGATTTTTCAACTCTCTGCCCTTGAGGACTTCCTAGGATGGGGCACCCATGACTTCTCTGGCAACATGTTCCAGTATCTCACCATGCTCACAGTAAAGAATTTCTTCCTAATATCTAACCTAAACCTGCCTTCTTTCAGTTTATATCCATTACACCTTGTCCTGTCACTACACAGAACCATAGAAGGACATGAGTTGGAAGGGGCCCTAAAGATCATCTAGTTCTTACCCACCTGGGCAGGGAACTTTCCACCAGACCTGCATGTGGAAAGTGCCAGGGATGGGTCTCCCACAAGTTCTGTGAACAGCCTGTTCCAGAGTCTCACCATTCTAATGGGGCAGTCTGGATGATGGGGAAAAACTCACAGGATTTAGAAGTCACTTTGGTTTAGCCTTGTAATATTTGCAATGCTAATGAAGGTTAAAAGCACTTAGTTAAAAGTCAGCTATAGGTGTAGATATAACTTTCAACTCACGTTATACACCCAAAGACTTTGGAGTGCTTTTCAAAATATAAAAATTTCCAAGAGGAAACTATACATAAAGTGACATAACCATAAACTGATAACTGCAGAAAAGAGATGTAGAAAAGAAAATAAGACAGAAAAGATTGGCAAGAAAGGATCCACAACAACTAGTAACTCTCTTCTTAGAAAAAACAGAAGTTCAAAATAACAGTCATCAAAACAGCTCTAAAACATGGAAACATCGAGAACAACAACTAAATATTTCAGTAATGACATAAAGTTGAGGTATTGTGGATAATAAGTTTGGAGGAACTTGTCTTTGAGTCATTTCTTCTAAGTTTGTTCTTTCCCATAAGCAATAGTTTCAAGACAACTGATAACTCTACATCAAAGGATTTCACTGCAGGGGGTCAGTAATGTCAAAGAAATCTTCTGCAACCTTATGTAAGAGATACCTGAGCATATACAGTAAGTAATTTTCTGGACTATAAAACAACATGAAACAAATAACAAGAGACCAACTACCACCACATTTGATTATTGGCAACAGGCACTGAAATTAAAATTTCTCATACATGCTTTTCTTCTCTGAATCTTCTGGGATGCATTGCAGAAAGATGGAAAAAATTTGCTTATTGTAATAACATGTTCCCAAAAGAGTGATGATCCTATGTATTTTAAAGGCTGGTTTATTACAAAACACTAAAGCACATTTCAGTTTTTCCCCCGTTAAGAACACAAATAAAATACCAGTGACATCTAAAAAGAAAAGCATTCAAAGATTCAGCTTGCTTCCCTTGTACACATTTGGGTTTCAGTTGTTATCAATGGATTTTGGATTCAGCTCTTTCTATTTCTGAAGGCTCCTAAATGGGAGAAATAAGCTAACTGCAGACAAAAGTTAGGATACTAGCTACATTTATTAAATGTATATGCTTTCAAAAATATTCAGTAAACAAAAAGAAAAATAAATCTTAACTGAAAGTGCAATAAAGTGGAAACAGAAAAGACACAGGTACATATTAATGAGCAGTGAAACCATCCAGGATGCCAGTGATGGTGTGAGTATTATAGATAACAGTAAGGAATGAGATAATTACATAGCTGAAAAGATAGTTGCTATCTCATATCATGAGGATATTATAAAGGGAGCTTCTCAGTCTCTTTCTTTCCCAAAGGAATATGCAGAGAAATTGGAACTCATCAGGTTAAGAACCTAATAAAAGCAAGTTCCTTGCCTCTCATTTGTAACATCTCCTCCTTGTGGTAATCACAGTGACTTCACTTTCTAATCTGGTGAGCAATTACCATTACACAAGAACCCCACATTCTTTAAAATAAATCATTATTCAAGTGATTTTAGTTTAATTCTACTAATGATTCCTAACCATATCCTGGGATCTAGCCCTTTAGAAGTGCAGCCCTTTCCAAACATGGCTGAAACTTAACTGCAGTTGTTATTCTTCAGTTTTGTTGGCACGATTTTCTTTCAATAAGCTATACAATTAGCTCATTTCGAAACAAGCAGTAGGCAAAGCAAGGTAGAGAGAATCAAATAATTTGTTATTTAAACACTGCTTTCCAAATATCTGTGCCAGGAACCTTCTGTAACACTACAGTACCCTGGAGTCTAATTGAAGACCACTGGTTGAAGCCACAGATCTCTTAAAACAATTTATTTCTGTATTGCTGACAAAAATATAGTCATAAATACAAAGATATTCTGCTGCTCCGTTTAACTTTTCATAAAGATGAATGTATCTGCAAGACAAAAGCACCAATGGATCTCAAGCTATAATGGCACAAAAGTGTCTGAATGAGTACACTTTTGTGCACAGACCAAAAGTGGTACCATGTATGTGTAACAGGTACAGACTGAAAGAAAACACATCTTCTAGGGGGAAAAAAATCATGGAAATACTGTTGTTTTTAAATGACATTTTAAAAAATACCTTTCTTTTAAGGGCTGTGAAACGAAGTGCTCAACAGGTGTGCATTAGGCAAACAATAAAAAAAGTACAGCCTCATGCTACAGATGCAGGGACTAAAACACAATAGACTTAAGAATATCTGCAAAAATAAGTCTGAAAGATAGAGTGATTTTGTGTCTTTTGAGCAAGAATATATTTAAATTCTGAAAAGACGAAGATGACTTCTTGCTGAAAAACTATTGTGATGAGACAGTAAAACCAATAACTTTTACCTCCTATATAAGGGTGGAGGGAGTTCAGCAATTGTGAAGAGTGTTGGAAGCTGCATTTACAGTAGGTCTCAAAGATGCATCTTTTCCCTAGGTATATGTGCTTGCAACCAACACAAAAATAGTAAAGTGAGTATTTTGAGAAGCATGTATGATAACAGGACTAGAATGTGAGCAGGGCCCACAATTCCTGCTTGGTGAACACAGGGTTTCTCAGGCTTTGAAGCTTTCTGTGTATTTATTTTGTTCCAGCAAAGAGGCTCTTGTGCACATCCATAGAATAATCTTCATAATATTGTTCATTTGCAAAATACTTTCATCTAGCAAATTCAACAAAGAAACAAGAGTAAAAATTTCCCTTTGAGGGCTGGATTAGCTCTCCCTACAGCTCAAGGGTTTTCTTTTATATTTGTATTTTCCTTCTTTGGGGTCCAAATGAGAATATCATTTAAAAATGTATATATCTATTTCTACAAAACGGCACACTTAATAAATAGAATGAATGTGTTCTTTGAAAACTTTCTATCTTTTTTACTTGTTTTTTACTGGGAGTCAAGGAGATTGAGAAACCTCCTTCTGGCTGGCTAAGTCTCTAATTTTTCACTAAGTACAAGTATGCTTGAGTTCTAAGGAAGTACAGAAACCACCAGAAAAAGTCTTTGTGGTTTTCCAGATCAAACTTACACTGTTGAAGGTGAGTCAAGAAGGGGCAACTTTACTTTAGAGATAATAGAGGATCTCAAGAGTTTTGCTAAACTCCTCTCCCACTGATTCACTCACCCCCTCCCTGTCCCAGACATGTCATTTCTGGTACTGACATTTAGGAATGATGAAAAGGCTCAGATCTGCAACCTGAGGGCATATGCCCAGCCAAGAGTACTCTGCATTACCTAAGGAAAGTTGTACCCTTCAAAAGGCTAGAAAACCAGTCTTAAGCAAACCAAGTAACGCCTCCTTTAAACACTTGTAGTAGAACAAAGGTGTTCATCTCATGGATGTGGATTAGTTAGTGGTCTTAATAAAACTTATTCCATGGTGCATCCTTCCTTTTTTATATTGGATTCAGAAATACTCTGCATTTCCTGTCATTTTTCATACATGGATGAAGTACTTTGATCTCAGATCAGAAAATATTTCTAAACAGCAAAATTTCACAGCACACTCTCAGTATCCCTTGAGAAGCCCATATTGAACTTTCAGCTTTCAATTTTAATTACTTTATCAGAGAGAGAGGAACTGATGCGATCCCAATTCTATCTTTGCTTCCATTGAATTCCCCTTTCCACTCCTACATTTTTCCAAAAAGCTGGGGATTGCTCTCAGCAGTAATTTTTAGTCCTGTTCTGGGTTTAGCAGGAGGGTTTTGCTGCACAGCAGTGGAAGATGAGAACAGGAACACACACACTGGAGAAGAAAAGAACATTAAAGCTCTAATGCAGAAAAGAAAGGTATCACTTCTGCATGTTCTGCCTCACCATTTAGTAGCTGATATCACATGTTAGGACACCCAAAATATTATTGGAACTTAAATGTTTTCCAGAGATGCATAAACAAGTCTTTACATCAGCAGTAAAGCTTCTTATTTGGACAGTGAGCCTTATGTCATGTAATCCAAGGGAGTTTTTTATTTTTATGTTGTTTCAAATATTAGGTCTGGCCAGCAAACTATTCTGCTAATTTTTAGTCAGTTATATAATTTTCTGTTTACTCCTAGTTCAGTTTTCTGCTAAGATGGAGAAAAAAAAAAAATCAACCAAACATTATACAACCATTTAGTGTGCACAATAAAGAATGCCTGAAAAACTGAATTATCTAATTGGCTAGAGTGTAAAACAGCAGAATTCACCACTCAGAGCTTATTAGTCTGTTCATTTAATTAAGATTATGCAAATTCTTTGACAAAAAGTAATATTTTATTATAAAATTGCATTCTCTTATTCAGACATTTCACTGTTTGAATTGTACTAGAGTATGTTCATTTAGGACAAGCAGCTTTGATCATAAATATGCACTTATTCACGCCCTGCCATGTCTTATTGATTAAACAGGATATTTTCCCTCTTGTTAGAATGAAGTTGCAGTTCAAAGGTTTTAGAAAAACATCCACTGTAAGAAATTGGCAAAGGAAGTGTGTAGTGCACTACGACCTCCAGAGAATTGCATGATGTTCCCTCTTCCTAAGCTTCTGTTTATTGCTGAAAAAAGTGTGTGTGCGGTTTGTGCTGCAGTTGAAATTCAATAAATATTTGGGGAAAAAAGGATATGCTTGAAGACAAACATGAGCTGTGTTAAATGCCATGAAATCAGCAGACAGGTCTTCAACTGTTCATTTATTTNAGTTCTTTGAACCTCTCACTAGTAAGTCCTCCTATGGCAAGTTTCAAAATGGAAACCAAGTATCTCCTGAGCCTCAGAGAGAGTACACTGNTATGCAAATTCTTTGACAAAAAGTAATATTTTATTATAAAATTGCATTCTCTTATTCAGACATTTCACTGTTTGAATTGTACTAGAGTATGTTCATTTAGGACAAGCAGCTTTGATCATAAATATGCACTTATTCACGCCCTGCCATGTCTTATTGATTAAACAGGATATTTTCCCTCTTGTTAGAATGAAGTTGCAGTTCAAAGGTTTTAGAAAAACATCCACTGTAAGAAATTGGCAAAGGAAGTGTGTAGTGCACTACGACCTCCAGAGAATTGCATGATGTTCCCTCTTCCTAAGCTTCTGTTTATTGCTGAAAAAAGTGTGTGTGCGGTTTGTGCTGCAGTTGAAATTCAATAAATATTTGGGGAAAAAAGGATATGCTTGAAGACAAACATGAGCTGTGTTAAATGCCATGAAATCAGCAGACAGGTCTTCAACTGTTCATTTATTTAAATATATCATGATGTATTTCATCCAAAATGTGCAAGTTACAAGTGAAAGCTTTGGCTCCTATCTCCTAACAGGACTACTAACCCTTGCACTATCTTATAGAAAAGCAATCCCAAAATGTNGAATAATGAAATAAAACAAGGCTTTGTACTCACACAGCATTCTCTGAGGGTTTCTAAGCATTTAAAAAATACATGAAGTCTCACAGCAAGGTGAGTAAGAATAGGAGATGGCAATGAGATTATTATCCTCATTTTGCTAATAGAGACACCAAGAGAGGAAAGTCGAACAACCTGCCAAGGTTGTGGTACGTAGTCAGGAGAAAGCAGAAGTAGTAACCCCTACTTCACAATGTTAACCAAGACCACTGCCAATGGCTAGCCAAGTTTGCTAACCTCAGGACATTAAAAAATATCCCTGAGATATCATACGACAACCAGAAAAGGTACAGTCCAAAATGCATTAATGTGAATGGGAATTTTTCTACTGGAAAAAACACACTGAACTCTGAAGACTTTCCTGAGCCTAGTCATCCCTAGTGCTATGAAAATGGAATAGGTTTTGGCACTTCCTGCCACAGTGCCAGGAAGTAATCTAGTAATTGATGTTTTTGAAGGATTTTGGAATTACTTTTTTAAAGTGCTGTTTAGCACAAAATAGCAGAGTTCTCGAGAGCATTTGTGTCCTTGTGCCTGGAACGACCAGCTCCACTCCAGGTGCTGTGGGTAGGCACTTCTTAATCTTGGAGGCTGCAGGCCATGAGAGGTGGGGTTTTTTCAGCATTGTCTTTGAATAGAAACAAGAGTATTTTTTGTATTGTTACCCATAGATGTATTAATTTTTTGCTGGTTTCTCACTTCATGTGGTCACTAAATAATGCCTTTCCACAGAGCTAAGTGAGTGCTACAAATCAAGAGAAAACAGCAGCTAATTTCAGGATCAGATTAGCCCTGCTCTACACCACTCGCTTTTTAACATCAGCTCTTTTTTGGTTTGGCTTTCTTCTACCTCTCTTCGCATAACAACATTGCATGAGTCCAGCTTGTGTGTAAGAGTGCCACCTATTGAGTCCCTGGCAATATTTGTCATCATCTACAAAAGAAACAAAATCTTATATACCATTTTTATAATGCGTCTGTAAATGACAGAAAGACAAAGTCTTCCCCACTGAACCCAAGACTGCCATGTATTTAGGGGAAAAAAATTTTTTTAACTTAAAAAAATTAAAGCATTTAAGAAGTGGTGTTTCCCTAACAAACACACCTTCAAATATTTCTTTTCCCTTAGAAACTCAGGAAGGGGGAAAAATCAAGATACAGAAAAAGGTCAAGTACTTATAAGAAAAAAAAACAGTGTCTCTAATAAAAGAGCAGTTTGTTTTAAACAGTTCAGATATAGTTCAGGGTAAGTTTGTCTCCTGACTCAACCCAGAGAGGATTTTTCCCCCTCATCTTATTGGCTAGTCATTATGCTAATTAAATACTTTACTAAGCCAGGGTGTGCTAGATGTCACCTTGGAAACACTTCAAACAGTATTGAATAATATAAAAGCTGAATATAAGGCAGCCACATTACAGGGTTATATTACAGAATGAACTAGCTTTTCTTTCTTGGCAGCAAAATTGCAAAGACAGTGCATATTTTTAAAAATTGCTGGAATCTCTAGAAAGTGAGGAAAACCAAAAAGACTTACAAGAATACTGATGATTTTTCCACTTTATTACACTTGCATATGAATCGCATTTTCCTGGCATCCTGAGCAATGATGACATATGAGAAACATGTATATTTTTAGAAGACTTGTATTATTGTTGACTTGGGTATATATACTGAGTTTAATCAAGAGAAATCTTACTTCTCTTATATGCTTCACTTAATGGGCACTAGCTAGACAAACTAACCATTTCCTGAAATGTGCAGAAAAATAATCAGACGAGAAAATTATCAGAATTTCATCAGTACATGAACACTTATTTCCACAGACAAGTGCATAAATGTATGCACTTCATTTTAGCTTTCACTGAAACAGCCTTTTTTTCTCCTTCCTTTTCTGAGCCATGATGCAGTAGCACTTACTCTCACTCCAAAGCAGAGTTTGTGGACACCATCTATGTTGACAACCTGAGAGAGAGCCTACCAGATTGGGAATGAAGAACAAATAAATTCCTTTAATTTAGCTACAAATAGCACTCTGAATTAATCAGATCCTGATCACTCTTTAGGGTCAGTGTCTCTAAGAGCAGTGATGTGCCAGAAATTACAGAGAGTGAATTCTGGTAGTGTTATTCTGGTGTCACTGTGAGCATTGCTTCAATGAAACAAACGTGGCAGGGAAAGAAATACCTTGAGGAAGCCCTGATGGAGAGATGTGAGTGAATGTGCATGTAATTATTGCCCCCAAATGACCACAGTGATGACCACAGAGTAAGCAGGTGAACATAAACAGCTGTCACAAACTCCAGAATCTGAAATATCACAACAGAGGGGTGGATCCTCCCTCAGTATGCAAATATATATAAACACAGATACAGATACACAAATATATTTCCTGAAACCAGGGATATCTTTTGCTTAATGTTACTTAAGCTAGTCTACAACATTCCTAGGAGATTTGCAAATCTGGCCTGTGAGGTGTGCAGACAAAAATCCCAAAACCTAATCAATAAACCTTATCTACATATGCTTGTTTTATTCCCTACTCTTCAGAAGCCAGACTCCCCTAAACTGCCTAGCAGTTCTAGGACATAGCCCTTTCTTGTGCTGTAATTCCATTTTTGGATTGATGAACAAATAATAAAATTTAATTCCCTTAGCCTTATTTACTTCTCAGAAAGGTCTGAGACTCCTATGAAGAGGCACTGACTTCATACAAAGTGCTGAAATTATTCTGAGGAATCTTCATCTACCACAGTCATGCTAACAGTTCTCACTGGAATGATCTATCTAAAAGTTTGAACCCACGGTACATCCAGGATGGCAAGATCCTGCCTTTCTATACATTTCTAGTTTTTATATCAGTGACATTCCTCTGGATAGAAGATGTATTTGTCACTTGGCACACAACAGAGATTATTCCTAGCCATCCTCAGTTCCTGGATGTCATGCAATTTATAAATTGGACACCCATGTTAAGAGGATGGATTGAAGAAAGGTAGGGAATATTTGTGGCACCAGAGCACTTACCGCCTGCGATGCTGCAGAATATGTCCCCTTCCCCTGACTGAGTTTTGAGCTCAGGTTTTGGCAGCAATCACAGCAAGGTAAAAATCACACCAAATAAGAATGTAAGGGGAGAAAAAAGGAAAGAAAAGGAGCATGTCAACAAAACATGCCATTTTAATTTAACACAAAAGTCCTTTTAAGGGCTCAGGATGAAAATCACTCCAAGTAAGGATATAAGAAAAAAAGAGAAAAGAAAAAAGAAACATGTCAAAAAACTGGCTGCTTTATTTTAAAAGAAAGTCTTTTGAGGGCTCAAGGCCAGAGCCTCTGTTAGGACTTCTACACAGGCTGGATGACTGCCAATATATCGGATTGCAATAGGCCATTAGAAGAGGCTGAATATGGATAATCTTCCCTAAGGGCTGAGTAGAGTCATACAGCCTTGATTACTTTTTTTAATTTAGATTAAAAATCCCTATAACAGTTGCCGACTAATTGGAAAAAGACTTTAAAGTAGCTTTAGGAAATTAGGTAAGAATAGTTTTTATTATTGTAGTGAGTAGCAATTGCTGCAAACCTCTTACTCCTAAAGGATGGGAAGTCAATCATGAGAAACTCTTATCGGAACAGAAAACCAAACCTTGTCCCTTATGGGATTTCATCCTCTGAAAGCTTGTTTTACTCTGACCGTTTTATTTCAAGTCAACGTCAGAAAGCAAAACAAGTGTTGGAAAGGCCAGTCTCTCAGCGATCCAGGCACACTTGCACAGTGTTTTTAAAAAAACAAGTTAGCATCACATGTAGGTGATAAGCCACTGCAACCATAGGTCCATGTTACGATTTCCTGAACTTTGACAAAAATGTTAAGACCATTATTTTAATCAAAGTAGAGGATGTTTCTGATGTAGAATGAGCATTCTCCCAGTCTTTTGGTACAAACCCCAAGATTCCTTGCACTTTATCACTCCTGATTAGCAGTTCATGGACCATATAAATCACAATACTGATTTGAACTCTGGAATTCAAAAGATCAACTACAGCATTAAAGACAACAACAACCATCTGATTTCCAGAAAGAAACATAAATATAAGAATAACATGCAACAGCAGCAATATGTTAATGCACAAAAGCCAGGGTGTGGAACTGTGAAGAAATTAGAGAAAATATCACTGCCAGAAGTGGTTAAATACCCACATGTAATCAAAATTCACAGGTTTGAGAAATAAATCAAACACTGACATGGAAAGTGAGTTAGCAGAGGCCTTTGTCTATTTTTTTTCCAAGTGAATTTCCATCTGAATGTCATGATAGCCGTGCCTCTGCAGGCACTGTCAGTTTCAAGGAGTTACAGGATTTAAACTCTGAACAATACTGCTTTCAGTCACAACCTTAATGAGAGGTTTGCAGAAGTAGCCACAGCATCCATGTGATTAATTCAGATATACAATCAGATCAATGCTTTCAGGAAAATACTTTCTAGGGAAAGAGATTGATACATTGAGATTGCATATTCTTGACTATGAGGGGCAGGTTTTCAAGTGCTCAGCTCTCACACCTGGGGTGACATTTTAAAAATGTTGCTGAGAGTCCCTTAGCTCTATTGTCATTTCTTCAATCAGATTTTTTCTACAAATATATATTTACATATATATATTCTAAATAACAAGTGTTTAAAAACCTGGGCATAGCTCTGTTCATTCAGTCTGTGGACACAGAGCATCACTCATATCTGGGTGCCTAAAGGTCCTCTAGACCTTTCTCTCAACCCAGTATGCTCACGGTGTCTTTATTTTTTGTGTGTGGTACAGAAAAACAAAAGCTAACTACTCTCTTGCATTCCCAAAGAACATCTAAAGCACCTGGAGCCATATTCTAAGAAGAGAAGCTGAGAAAAAATAGAGAGCTCTATGTATGTATCAAGATTGATTCTGAAATAATATAAAGTCTGTAAAGGGATTTACTGAACAAATCAGAAGAGGAAGGCAAATTCTTTAGACAGACTAGATTTTCAGAGCATCTTGGTCCCTGACCCAAGACAGCTATTTACAACTCTTGGCCCTTGCTGAAGGTGAATGTGTCTCAGCAAATGCTGCTCAGAGTGTCCCCTATAGCTAAGCATCTGGCTCCACTGTAGACTCATCTAATAACAAATGAGCAAATGTTCACAAATCTGGAACACATATTCAAACAGACTACAGCCAGCTTTAAAATCAAGCAACCCTCTCTTAATCTATACTGCACATATTTTGGAGAATGCCGTGTTTTGTGACAAATATTAGCCATGTCATTCGACTAATTTCAGCAATGTGGTCCCTTTGTATGTTTTAGGTTACTTTTACGGTCTCTAATACATTATATCAACAAGAATAAATTCACATACCTGAACAGTAAAATTGCAACAAATTTAGAGAATTTTTTTGCATCTCTGCAGTTAGGTAACTCCTGCTTCATAAAAAAACTTGTAAATTATCACTTATTAAATATAAAGAATGATAGACAGAAAGAACCTGTTTAAATTCTGAGTCTTAATACTGACCGGAGAAATATTTAAAATATTTTTTGCTGTTCTGTTTCTCTCTTACAATTCAGCCATTATGTATCATAAGACTGGGGAAAAGAATCAGCACACTTTTAGTCTGTAATTATAGGCATTATAATAATATGGAGGGAGAGTTTATGGAGAGGAGTTGTTTTTTAAACCTATACATTCAAAACAATCTTGGTCAAGTAAGATGAAATTGCTGCATTTCAGGACTCATGGCAACCCAGGAACATAACTCTCATTTTCATTCTGCTTTGGAAGCAAGAAGGGACTGTCAGAAAAAAAGACATGAATTAGTATGAATTGACACTGGACCCTAGACATTTCTCACCTTGCTGTAGCAGATTTCAATTCTGATGCCTAACCCAAAGCCAGCTAATTTTAGATAGGAAAAGAAAGGTTGATACAAGCTTAAAAATAATTTCAAATGAGACATAGAATATTCTAGAAGTATAAATGATACAGAAGTATAAATGATACGGAGCTCTGAATCTTGTCACTCTCAGCGCCCAGCATCCTTGATAAGTAAGGAAGGACTTACAAATAAAAAGTGTTCCTCAAAGCCAGTAACAGCATTCTTATATGTTGCTCTTCTACAAATAATTTCTCTAAGAAACCAAAAGTCACAAAGCCTTCAAAAGGAAAGGATGGGAAGCTTCTACCACTAGCTGCTTTTAAGCCCATTTATTTCTGTGTACAGCTATGAGTCATTGCAAGCAGAATAATCCAGAAATTTCAGCAGACTATTTGGCCTCAGTGCTTTGGCTGCAGTGCTTACTAGGAGGAATGGTCTCCCAGGACAGTCCCACTCCCAAGACAGTGCCCATAAAGCAGCCTCTGAGGTTGCTTAACTTTACTGCCCCATGATTGGATGTGGTTTGGACATATTTCCATTTCTTTCTGTAGCCCATTAAGACACAACCCCACTCCCAGTTTCTTCAGTAATAAAAAAAGCTTTCACTAGTTTTCTTCTTTCCTGTTCCTGCATAGAGGTGGGGTCTGGTTACCTGGGTAACAGTAACACAAAATCAGACATAAAATCAGAATTTGTTTGGCTTCCTGATTAGGCTATTGAAGAGCAAAGGATGTCTTACTCATAAACAGGTTTCTGCACAAATGTCACTAACTGTGTAATAATGGATACTGTGTTAGGTATACGTGTTAAAACTGAAAGAAAAGAACATAGAAGTAGCCATGTAGGGTCAAATCACAGAATATGGTCAGAAGTTCCTAGGATAATTCGAGCTGTCTTAGGCTTCATATGGTCTCCTAACCCTGGTTCAGCTTGCTGCCTGCCAGGACCTAGTGCCATCTCACCAATGCTTCTGCCCAGCCCCACTGTCCTAGCCTGCATCCTTGAAGGGCTCTGCATTCCTAGGACAGAGCTTGGACAATACCTATGTTGAATTTTATGGCATCCCTGTCAGCCCCTTTGTCCCCCTGCTCCAACCACTTCTGAATGGCAGACAAGCCCTTGAGTGAACCGACTGGTTCCCCTCATTGTCATCTTCAACCTTGAGGCACGTATCCTCCATCTCCTACTCTGGATCACTGAGATGTCAAGCAGAACTGCTTTCAGGACAGAGCCTGTGGGACCCCAGCTCCCATCTCCACGAAGGACACAACCCATTAACCATCACCCTCCAAGCCCACCATTCAGCTGGGGGGTTTGTGGTGTACAGGCCCATACAGCATAGTGTTGTGTCTCTAAATGATGCCAATTTGCAGGTGGTGCTTAAAGCAAATTATAATGGGGAAAAAATAACACTTCCACTAGTATGGTTTCTTAGATAAAAACTAAGTCGTTTCAATACTTTAAGTAGCAGTGCTTGGTGGACTTTTACTTTTAAAGTATTTTCAGTTACTTCCTGAATGCATCTCTCCTGACAATAAATCCTACAGTGTCATTAGTATTGTGTGGGGGAAAAAAATCTTCTCTTGTTGTAAACATCCTGCCAAATAATGTCATTTTCTCCATCTTCATTCTATTGCAGGAAAGTGTGACTAATCAGTCCCTGTTCACTTCCTTCTCATCATTCTTGGATTTATCTAGTACCCCCAGTCATTTTTCCTCCCAGACTAAGGAAGCCTAGTCTGTCTAATCTATTCTCATGTGGAAATGAATGGAACATAGTTGTCATCTTTCTCCCTTTCTAGTTTTATTGTGTCCTTTTCGAGATGCTATAATGAGAGCTGTGTTAGTATTAATGATACAAGCACATCTTGGACTTGGGGCATAATAATGTTTTCTGGTTTGCTCTAATTTTCTATCATAGTAAGTCCAAAGAGTTGATTTTCCTTTTTTACTCTCTCTGGGTATTAGGCTGATGTCTTCATAGACATAGACGCAATGCCTCCACAATCTTCCTTCTGAACAGTAATAGTTTATTTAGAGTCCATCCCTGGGAATGTATATACCCTGTGTACATAGAGGTAGCAGGTTTTTTCCCAGATGCATTACTTTCATGGAATTTATCTTTCACTTTATCACCAAGTCACTCAGTATTGTGATGTCCTTCAGCACTTCTGCAATCAGCTTGCATTTAACCGATCTGAATGTTATACTATCAGCAAATATTTTTACCTCTCTCTCTCAATATATATCCACTTACCCCGTAATTTTAGTGAATATGCGGATGAACACATATCTCAACTCCACTCTAAATACTGAAACACCTGACTATTATTACTTCTTTTTAATCATTTTTAGTAGTAGTTGTAGTAGCAGTAGTAATGATAGTAGTAGTAGTTGTAGTAGTAGTAGTAGTAGTGGTAGTGGTATTAGTATTGCTGTTGCTACATTTATATGTATAAAAACCAGAGGATCTTGTTGAGCCATATAATCTCCGTCTTTAAGGAATTCTAACACATTTTCAGGGCATGACCTCATTCTTCAGATGCCAAACTGAAGGTTTTCCCACTGTATCATATTTAAGCATATGTATTACTGTGTCTGTATTATGGCTTCATCCAGAGTGTCCAGTACAGAAGTGAAACATACTCATCTATTGTACCCAGACCTGCTGTGAATCCCTTCCTAAGAACAAGTTTCAGTTTTGTTGGATTTGACTCTGTTGCTCTCAGGGTCATTTTAAACAGTAAGTTGTGCAACACAGTTCATAGGTCAGAAATTTTGAATTAATTACCTTCATAACTCTTCATGAAATATAATTTGATCATGACAATTTATGGGCTTTCAATTGTGTTTATTGAAACTCCTCCACTGCAGAGTGTTGTGGTGGATTCTGAACCTTTACTTCACCATGCTTGAAACTTCTCCCAGCTTAGTATGACTGTTCACTTTAGATGAATACTGTCTAGCCCATCATCTGCTCTTCAGATAAATAGTTGATGAAATGAATAGGCCTGCAACTACAAGTGTAACTCACTTGAAAACGTTTCCTATATTGATAGTCAACCTTCAATAACCACTGCCACCATCATAATTGTAACTGGGCGTCTACCTCCTTCAGGAACACAAACAGTTATCTTCTCTAGTTTTTAATCTTTAAGAATTTGACAATAGCAGTAAAAGCTATCCAGAAGGATATAGTATATTTTAGTTTGGATTCTCTGTTGTGACTTTTAGACTCTTGTTACTGAAGGAGAAAGAGCTGGACGATCAGAGCTCTGCATGTTTGAATGCAGTCAGAGATATTTGCTGCATATACACATTTAAAGAGACATCTAGACACAGATTCAGTGCTCTAAATATCTGTCTGTCCTTGTTAGCTCTTATTTCGGCCTCGGTGGTATTCCTGTTGCTTAGTAAATGACTGCCTTCAAGTGCCTGCCTTGACAACTGAGCTCTATATAACAACCGCCAGCAAAACTCAAGTTGAATCAAGAGGCTGCTTGAATAATTTATATGAGTGTTACTTCTACAATTTCAACACATTTACAACTAAATCCAATACATATGAACTGCTGTATAACAGTCTATCCATGGCAAATTGGGCCAGAGAGAGTCTACAAGTTCATGAGATTAAAAAAACCCAAAGAATGAAAGGACAGCAACCGAATTCTACTGGTGCTGATTATATATTTTCTACTAATATATAGCTTCCAACAAAATATACCAAATACCAAAAATGGTTTATCAGAACAACAACAACACAGGTTTGTACAGATACAAGCCTTTAGCCCACCTCCATTCAGATCTTTTTTCCTGGATTATGCAGGCTACACTCAGAATTACGGAATTGAAGAATATGATGACTAAATACTTGTTAGATTTGGCCTTTTTAATGTGAAAATGAAAAATATTATGCTTAAACTGGCATCATCTGGTTCCAGTTAAACCATTCTCAAGTAAAAGGACTTAGGCAAACTGTTGGTTTGCTTATGTAATTTTCCAGGTTGCACATACCATTCAGTTCTTCCTAATAATGTAGTGCTAATTATAAACAAAGTAACAAAACTGAATTAAAGTAAATTGCTATTGTTTAATTGACCTCATTTGATATATACAAGGTGAAATATGATTTTTAATTCATTTACACCGATCCAGGCAGGTAGTAATTAAAATAAAAGTATTTATGGATTCTCTTCATTCTCCTATGCAATTTTTTGTGACAGGATTTCAAAAAGTAAAAGG
>VYXC01011669.1:419040-441940 GCA_013397175.1 Platysteira castanea | reverse complement strand
AAGGGAACGAATTAGGCCAAACTGATTAAGATGGACTAGAAGGGTGGAAGTGGAAAGAAAGGAAAGCTGTGATTTTGAAAAACAAAAAATGAATAACAAATGTGCATGAATTTATCTTACTCTGTTAGTTTATGTCATCTCAACTGTTTTTCCAAATTTTCTTACAGAGGAAACTGTATCCAGGATATCAATATGCTATCAAGCAAAACATAATTTTGAAGATCAAAGAAGGTGAAGTCCTTCAATAAAAGTCCTGGAAAACTGGAAAACTGGTAACAATGGATGAAGAGAAGGCTGAGGTACTCAACAACAAGTCTTCAATGGCAAGCTCTCTTCCCACACCTCTCAAATAGAGGGGCAGCAGGATGGGAACTGGGGGAACAAAGTCCCTCCCACTGTAAGTGAAGATCAGGTTCATGACCACCTCAGGAACCTGAAAGTACAGAAGTCTTTGGGACCTGACAAAATGTATCCCAGAGTCCTGAGGGAATGGCTGATGTAGTTGCCAAACCACACCCCAAGATATTTGAAAAGTCTTGGTAGTCAGGTGAAGTTTCAAGTGACTGAAAAAGGAGAAACAGTGTACTTATCTTTTAAAAGGATAGAAATGAGGACCCTGGGAACTACTGACCTATCAGCCTCACCTCTTTGCCTGGGAAGATGATGGAGCAGACCATCCCAAAATCCGTGCTAAGGCACACGTAGGAGAGGAAGGTGGTTTGCGGCATGCAGCACAGATGCACCTGCACAGATGCAGGTCCTGCCTGACCAATTCGGTGGCCTGCTATCATGGGGTCACTGCATCAGTGGGCAAGGGAAGGGTTACAGATGTCATTTATCTGGACTTCTGTAAAGCCTTTGACATGGCCCCCCTTAAAATGGAGAGAGAGGGATTTCATGGGTTGACAGTTAGATGGATAAGAAAATGGTTGGATGGTCACGTCCAGAGGGTAGTGGTCAATGGCTCAGAGTCCTAATGGACAAGAGGGACAGGGGGTGTCCTTATTGTCCATATGGGGACCAGAGGAATTTAATACTGTCATCAATGACATAGACAAAGGAATTGAGTGCACCCTCAGCAAATTTGCAGATGACACCAAGCTGTGTGGAAGGATGGGATGCCACTCAGAGAGACCTGGACAAAGTGGAGAAGTGGGTCCGTGGGAGTCTCATGAGGTCAGCCGGGGGCCTTGAACAACCCCAGGTATCAGCACGGGCTGGAACGAACAGATCAGAGCAGCCCTGCTCAGGACTTGGGGGTGCTGGTGGGTGAGAGGCTGGACATGACCCAGCCATGGGCACTCACAGCCCAGAAAGCCAAACGTGTCCTGGGCTGCATCCAAAGCAGTGTGGGCAGCAGAGCCAGGGAGGGGATTCTGCCCCTCTGCTCTGCTCTGGTGAGACCCCACCTGCAGTGCAGCATCCAGCTCTGGGGTCCCAGCACAGGAAGGCCATGGACCTGTTGGAGGGAGTCCAGAGGAGCCCAAGAAACTGATCAAAGGGCTGGAGCACCTCTCTTACGAGGAAAGGCTGACAGACTTGGAATTGCTTAGCCTGAAAAAGTGAAGGCGTTGGAGTGACTTAATCAATTGCAGCCTTCCAGTGCCTAAAGGAAGCCTACACAAAAGGGGCACAGGGACACTGTACAAGAGCCTATAATAACAGGGCAAGGGAGAATAATTTCAAAGTGAGAGTAGCTCTACATTAGATATTACAAAGATGCTTTTTACTGTGAGGGTGTTGAGACACTAGAACCTGTTCCCCAAAGAAGTTGTGGATGCCCCATCCTAGAAAGGCCAGGCTGGAAGTGGCTCTCAGTAATCTGATCTAGTGGAAGACATCCCTACCCAGCAGCAGGTAGGTCATAACTAAATGATCTTTAGGGGCTCTTCCAACCCAAACTGTTCTGTGGTAATATACCATTTATTTTGAGAGCTGCATTTTCCTTAATGTAGCAAGAGCATAAATATGAATGGGGATTGTCATCTTAACCATAGTTTAAGGTGGTAGAAGCTGTGTAAATTGCTAGCTATTTGTGTAAGTGTAATTAAAGATGAATCATAAGGTGAAATATACAATCAAAAGAAAAATGACTACTAATTTTACTGTGTGAGCCCTTTACAAAACCACTGAACACTTGTCTCACTTTAAACCTCCTTTTGTTTTCTGGAGGGAATGTTGCCATTAATGACAGTCATACTACCCCCTACAGAAAATTTTAATTGCATTGGTAATATTGTAGTTAAAAGTACAGTCTGGATTCCTTACTATGAAATTTAGAGTAACAAAGTCTTACAAGTTTAAGATGAAAGACATGCAATACCTACTGAGTATGCATTATTAAATGACTATAATTCCAACAAGAGGACGAATTAAGCAACACACAGCTAAACTGTTCACTTCATTTCCACATGATCTGTGTTACATATAGCTTAGGAGCATATCTCAAGTTAGGTCTGACAACATATATACAGAGCCATACTGTTCACAGATGTATCTGAATAGTCACAGAGACAACCATGGCCAACTATAGAGTATTTTAACTGCATGTCCTCACTTTACTCAGTCAGTGTGGTTCTCGAAGGAGCTGCAACGCAGACTGTCTAAACCAGAAGATTTTTTATTGTGCTAGTTTGGGCAACATTATTGTTTTCATCTTTGCAACCTTTAAGCAGAAAAAGCATCCAACAGAATCCCAATTTAAAGAGATTAAGGAAACAGAGTAGAGATTTGAGGAAGGCCTTACTAGTGATTTGTTCAGAATTTAGAAAGGAGCATAAGACAGTTCACAAATATTTTCACAAAATTTAACTGCTAACTTTGCAGATAAACGCTATATGTAATAGTGCCACCTGGTGACTGAATTATGTCAAAGACAAAACAATTAAATAAGCCTCATAACTTGATTAACTATTCGTAAATAGGACCCCAGCATCCCTGAACTGAGTGACGTAAGTCCAAACAATTAGCAACTATTGCCAAGGGGCTATGGTTCAAAGTTTAATTTCAAATTTGACAAATTTCAAGACCCTATCTCTTTCTGAAAGCTGGAAATGCATGTAATACTCAGTAACTCAGTGAAGCCAAGGGTACTTAGTATGTTCAGAATTTGTCACCTAAGTGAGTCAACAGATTTTAACTTGACAGAACTAGTTTATGGTTGAGATGTAAGTGTGAAGTGTAACTGCTAATATTTGCTCCAGAGTAAATATAGAGTAATTCATTTAGCATTGATTTGGACATGTCCATGGTTTAAGTGACAATCCATCTTTTCCACAACAGAAACAACCTGTATTGGCTAAGAAGTCTTCAATTAAAAAAAAATAATTAGCTTTTCCAAAACTCTGTTCTATTTTAAGTATTGTATTTTCAGTTAAGGAACTTGGAAGCAACCATCCACAAAAGTCTCACTAATAATTGTTCCTGATTAACACGAGAACATCAATAAAAAAGATAATTGAACACTTTTTTTTTAATTAAAATAATCAAGTCAAGGAAAACAGCCTACGTGACAGATTGCTTGTGTAAAAATAATTGACTCATTAATCTTAACCATATGAACATGCTCACATTAGCAGGGTCAGCTGCTAGAAAGGATGGAACCATAGTTACATATTCACAAAGGTGTGAAGTTGAAGTTAGCCTAAATGCACAAAATCTTTCCTTAGGAACTTAATGGAAGCTTTAGAGTTAGCTTTAGATAGCTATCCCACACCAAAAGCAGAGAAATTCTCAGTGATTCTCAAATCATGGCATGGATTAAAAATCTTTTCAGCAAATAAGTGCCCTTTTATCATAGTAAATAGTCAGAACAAAGGTGTTTGAATCACTGGCTGTGGCCTCAATCTACAGAAATACATCCTTAACCTCAGTGCAAAGGTATGTGTTGAAACCTTTCCTTGGTGATAAGGTAACTAGACCTTTTAAGCTAAATAGCTCCAGAGTTGAATTGGGTTAATGCAAAAGGCTTCACACTTGCAGCAAACATTGATAACAGCATATGAGACTATATATATTCAGGAAAAGTTTTCAGCAATGTGTGTATAGCTGCTGAATGAAATTGGTCCCTCTGTTGATTACACATTATGCAGGGTAAATATTTGTAACTGTGCACCACCATAATGATGGTGCTGGCAGTGCCCATAACAGGCCACAAACTTTGCCTTAAGCTGACAGTTCAGGGCTTAGTTGCCAAAAAGGTTTGTTTGAATTTCATTTGGCCTCCCTGGAGATTTATTTTAGTTTAGCAGAAAAACCAATCGTCTAATGACCAGCTAACTATTGTTTCATGTTTTGTTCAGCTTTGAAAGTAAAATGTGTTGAACAGCACTATGCAGAGATAAGTGTTAGTAGATAAAAGCAGTAATAATGTTGTTAATCTATATGGAGTGCTGTAACTGTGACTTAGAAAGAAGAACAGATAAGCAGCAGAGTTAGATGGCATCAGAAGCCTTCAAAGTCCAAGCATAGAGCAGTACCAGATGCCCTGAGCTACGGGCAGCTAACCAGTCATTCCTGGTCACCCTGGGAGCTGGGCAAAACCACTTCTCGTAGTAATAAAGAGAAAAAAGGACAAATGTCCAAACCAGAGTGAAACATACCTTGTACAGCATAACACGGACTTTCAGATCAGTGGAGAAAAAGCAAGCTGCAGAGTGTATTGCTAAGCACACAAAATTGGCCACTAGTATACCCTAGGTGGAAAAAAAAACCACTAACATCTACTCCACCTTCCGCCTGCAAATAGCTTAGGATACTGGTGATAGGCCATACCCCAAAGTCCTCAGACTGAAGTTACAATTAAACTTAGGGCCCAGAAGTTTAATGAAAGGCTGAGCACAGCACCGGAGAAAAGTGTAGACTTCAGGAGGTTTGTCTTTGTGCCATTTTAACTACATGTTTTGATCTGTAAGCATTGGTTACATGCTAGTATTGCAACTGGGCTACTAATGTGCTTCAATTAAACTGTTAAGATTTTCATTAGACTAAAAATGGAATGTTGGCTTCACATGTAAGGTGGGTGGCTTTCTGTTGCAAAAGGATTTTGTAAAAAGCTCGCAGGAGTTATAAAGGCTGTTCTCTAAGCCAGGTAAGATAGACGTGTAGCACTTTAGATCAGTTTGGTTATTCGATGCAGAGGCTGCCGGAAGAGGACAGCGTGACTACGACACAATGTTGCTGCACAGAGCGTCTGCCAGTCTGAAGCACCTCAGTTCTTTCACTCCTGGAATTTCAGCCTTAAGAGAGCACAGAAGTTACAGCAACGCATTTCCAAGTTGCTGCTTGATTAGACCCACATGGGGCATTTTCAGTTGTCCTCTATGCTACTGGACCATAAGATTTCTACACATGAAAGTCAGCTATTGTGATTGCACTGCCAATAAAAATACACTATAATAAAATGGGATGCAAATAAGTGCTTGGAGCCCAGCCAGCTGCTGTAAATCTCAGCTAAGCTGAGAGGACAGCTCCTTGAAACTATCCAGGCTAAAACAATTGATGGCAGCTGAAGATCTGGGTCAGCATGTTATAGAACAAGGAACTATCTCCACTTTGATTATTTTGAGAATAATTGTTGAGATAAGCTTATTACTCTGATCTTCTCAAACATCTGCCTTTTCAGTGTCCATGATTGCCATCTCTTAATGCTCTTTCAGTTTTTTAGTTCAGAGAGCACATTAGCTCATTAAAACCTACATTATTTTCTTAATATACTGCAGGGTTTCCCCCAGAATCAATATGGTCTATCAAGTACCGTGTCTTTCACTAGGGACTGTAAGTCAAAAGGCGAACCTCAGCCATCCAAGCACATCTTTTGAGAGCAATATAAATAGTTTCTCTTTAAAGAAGTACAAATAAAATTGTATTGTAGCTTATGTCTTAATCAATGAAAGTTATCAGGTATTTTCATGCCTCCCCACTAAAAAATTAATATACACATAACAACTGCAGCTAGTGTCTGTATATGATTTAACCATTTCCACATAGTTTTAAGTATACTTCTTTTTTTTTTCTAGATGACGTCTTCATAAAAGATCCTTTAAATATGGCTTTTCTGATAGCGTCTTTTTAATGCTTATGGAAATAGACTCCATGACCAGACCCAGTGAAAAAACAGGAAATACCCAGGCTTTGGACACCACAGAATTTAAACACAACAACTGACAATGCTGGATTTCAAAATAATTAACTGGTGATCTTTCTAAAAATTTCTTTCTTTCTCATACCCTTTTCCAAACCAAGGAAGGCAATTTGCTTCACAATTTTAAACTATCTGCAGTGATTTGATGATTACTTAATCATCTACAACTTTTTATATGAAAATCCATAAAATTAATGTTTGAGAAATATATTCAAAAAAAGAAAGCCACAAAACTAATTTGTGGGGACTAGGGGATAGCCACAGTGCAAATGCCACAAAAAAAAGTAGGGTCATTTTTAAGTTATATTCAGAAGGAAAAAAAATTATTCCAATGGCACTTAAACCAAAAAGGACCACATTTGCCTGCAGCTCAGAGATCTGTGGAAGGAACACATCTTGTCTCATTCAGAAAGAGATTTGTAAAGGTTTTTTTACTGTGGGCAGTAACTTAGTGCAGACTCTAACCACAATAATTTTCTAAGAAAGAAATACTGGAAATATGGGAGAGATATTTTTGGTATCTGTCTTGAAGGAAGGCATTAACTAAGCAAAACACACACGCAAAAGTATCCTAGTGTGAGTTATTAATACTCCTCTTTATCCAGATGATGTATTTTTATATCATTTAAATGACATACATGTTTTCCTCACTTTTTTTTCCACACATGCTTTAATAAAATTCATAATTTTTTGTGTACTGCAGTGATCCTCAGTTTGTTCTTTTTCAAATTCACTGACATAAAAACACAACCAGTCCTTTTAAAAAGAAAACAGAGAGCCAGCTGACAGAGAAGGGACTGTGAGATTGACAGGTGTATTAAACAAACCTGTGAGAACCTCCCAGAAGATGGAAGTTTTACCTTGAAATCTAAATAGAAGGTTTTAAAAAGGTATTCAATATATTGTCTTCTGTGAAGATACAGTTGTATCATTAATAGGTGTAAGTCTAACCAAGGCCTACTGAGGAAGATCTGAAAAGTAAAAGATGGTGAGGAGAGGAGTCGTGGAGTTTGTCATGCCAACTGTGTCTAGACATGTATTTAAACACATTTTTGAGATGTCTCCTTAGGACTTCATCCACATTCAGCAACATTCTCAAATGTAGAGCTTTTTTCTACAGATCTGATGATTTTTTCCAGACATTTTATAAAAATAAGCATTCATGAGACTATTTTTCCCCAAAGCTGTTTTTCATTGTTAAGCAGATCAGATTTCCACTCAGCAAAGACACCTTTACAACTGTGTGGACTTGCCAAGACACAGGCCTAGTGACCTCCACCTGCCCCCTCCTGTCTAGAGCTCACAGTGGAGTGATTTGCTTCATAGAATGTCTTGAATTGATATGATGTCATCTTCTTTTAATCTTGCTTTCTCTGAGTTCTAGAAACAC
The DNA here is from genome assembly GCA_013397175.1 of Platysteira castanea. Lineage (NCBI taxonomy): Eukaryota > Metazoa > Chordata > Aves > Passeriformes > Platysteira > Platysteira castanea. The sequence continues at coordinate 434,408 of VYXC01011669.1, read as the reverse complement.
CAGGTTACAGCTGCATAGACATACGGAAAAAAAAATCCAACCTGGAGCTTCAGTTAGAATTCCTCATTTTTCCCTGCTAAAATAAAAGAATAAATTTTCCTTGAATTTCCTAATTTCCTATGATTTTTGATATATGAGATTCTTTCCAGTACTTCAGTATTTTTACAACAAAAAACATTGATGAACAAAATTCATATTACTCTACAGATAAATGCACTCATTTTTTATTTCACTATAGGTCATCCTTTTACAATTACTTCCAAATTCTCTCTAAAACTGATTCTTACTAAATTCAGAAGAGACTGTAATGAAAGGCGAATATATTTATGCTGAAGTCCTTTTATATTCTTTCTCTTACAGTTTTAATGCTGTATCTTTCTCTTCATCTGCTTCCAAGTCCTAGAAACTGTTTTATCTTTCAAAATAGATATATCTGAAGTCTGAAGAAAAGCAGTAAAAAAAAAAAAAGAGGGAATATTTAGTTTCTCATAACAGGCCTCTCTTCCCTTCTGACTTTCCATGCCATTGTAATATTATGTCACTATAAAAAGGGGCAAAATAATTCAGTTCTGTGATTTTTTTAAGAAACTTTTCAGGTTATCACCAGAATGATAGCCAAAATTCTTTAAAGGATTTCCAAACCAAATATGCGTTGTGCTCACCACATATTTTCATGCGTATGCATGTATATCAAGCTGATGGAAGAAGATGAAGAACCGGCGTGGGCCAGAGAAAAACTAGAAGGCAAGTTCCCTTGATATTTGTAAAAATTTTGAATAATTTTGTTTCCATATAGTTATGTCTCAGAAACATTTTCCTTCTATTTTCTAGCTGTTCCATAGCAGTACTGCTTCTTTCAAGTCTGTGAAATCCTTCATAAATTGATTCAGATGTAACAAGAGAAGCTAACTGAAATAGCACAAGAGGCACTTGAAAGTGGGAGAACAGCAGAGTGGAACTGATGATAGTATGCACTCTTCACAACAATGAACCTCCAGAACTTGTGGCCAAAGGAGGCAGAGATGAGTATAAGAGCATGTTCAGAAGGATGTCGAAATCACTCATGAAAAAGAGGTTTCAAATCAGAGTAAAGGGAGTAAATGAAGAGGTGTCTCAAAGCACTTCACAGAACGGGTCAGGCTCAAGCAGGGCCATCCCAGAGCACATTGCACAGGATTGTGTCCAGATACTTCTTGAATATCCCCAGTGAGGGACACTCCACAATCTCTCTGAGCAATCTGTTTCACAGCTCAGTCACTGGACAGAAGTGAAGTTCTTCCTCATGTTCAGGTGGAATTTCCTGTGCACCAATTTCTGCTGATTGCTTTTTGTCCCACTGGACACAAAAAAAAAGCTCAGCATCACTGAGCAAAGGCTGGCTCCATCCTCTTGACAACCTCACTTCAAGTACTTATAGACATTGATGAGATCCCCTCTCAGTCATCTCTTCTCAAGGCTGAACAGAACCAGCTCCCACAGAGAGAGTTCATAATTATTTTGAATTATGATTATTATTATGAATAATAATTGTATTTATTCATAATAATCTTATTTTGCTCATTGGAGAGACGCTCCAGTCCTTTATTCATCTTTGTCACACTCCACTGGACCTGCTCCAGACACTCCCTGTCTCTCTTGTCCTGAGAAACCCAGGACTGGGCACAAATNACACCACTAGTGACAGGCCTCCGGCCAGACCCTGATTACAACCCTCTGGGATGTCCCATTCAGCCGGTTCTCAATCCACATCACTCCCCACTCATTTAATCCACACTTCCTGAGTTTGCCTGTGAGGATGTTGTGAGAGATCGTGTCAAAAGCCTTGCTAAAGTCAAAGCAGACAATATCCACTGCCCTCCCTTCATCCTTTCAAGTACTTGGTTGATCATAGAAGGCAAACAGGTTGTTCCAACGTGCCTTACCTCTAATGAATCCATGCTGACTCCTTATCAACTTCCTGTCCTCCATGTGGATAGAAATGGCTTCCATGGTGGATAGAATGAGGCTCTCCATCACCTTTCCTGGGACTGAGATGAGGTTGACTGACTGGTAGTTTCCTGGGTGCTTCTTTGCTTTTCTATGTCCTTTTTAAAACATTTGCTTTCTTCCAGTCCTCAGGCACCTCTCCTGATCACTACAACATTTCAAAGATGGTTGTAAATTGCCCCGCTTTGCTGTTCATCAGCTCTCCCAGCACTTGTGGGTGCATCTCTTGAGGGTCCATGGACTTGTGAATGCCAGGTTTACCTGACTCCAACCCAGTCCTCCGTAAGCAAGGAAAAGTCTTCCTTGAACCCTTCCTTCTCCCTAGTCTCCTGGGTCAGAGATCCCTGAGGGCTGGTCTTGTCAGCCATGACTGATGCAAAGGCAGCATTCACTATCTCTGCCTCTTCTGCGTCCTGTGTTAACAGAGTTCCACCTCCATGTAGTAACGGATCTACCTACTCCTTGGTGGTTTTTTTGTTACTGAAGTATTTAAAGAAGCCCTTCTTGTTGTCCTTGACCTCCTTGGCTTTACATCCTTGTTCAGATTTAATTCCAGGTGGACCTTAGCCTTCTTTGTCTCATTTCTACTTACCCTGCCAATCTCTTTCTATTCATTCCAAGCGGTCTGAGCCTGCCTCCATCTCCTGGGTGTTTCCTGCTTACACTCGAGTAACTGACTGATGCGGTGCGGACAGCCTTNCAAAGGCAGCATTCACTATCTCTGCCTCTTCTGCGTCCTGTGTTAACAGAGTTCCACCTCCATGTAGTAACGGATCTACCTACTCCTTGGTGGTTTTTTTGTTACTGAAGTATTTAAAGAAGCCCTTCTTGTTGTCCTTGACCTCCTTGGCTTTACATCCTTGTTCAGATTTAATTCCAGGTGGACCTTAGCCTTCTTTGTCTCATTTCTACTTACCCTGCCAATCTCTTTCTATTCATTCCAAGCGGTCTGAGCCTGCCTCCATCTCCTGGGTGTTTCCTGCTTACACTCGAGTAACTGACTGATGCGGTGCGGACAGCCTTCCGGAGGCTGTGCAGCGTCTTGTTGCCAGGTGTTCTCTATGAGGATGCCAGCAACTCCGCAGACACTGCAGGCTCCTGCGAGGAGCAGACTGCAGGCTGATGTTGCAGCAGCGAAGGAGCGACAGAAGCAAAGGAAAGAGGGAGAGACACTCTGAGCAGTCAGCCAATCCTTTACTCCCCTGGCTGGCACCAGGAGCACAGGAAGGACAGCAGGAGAGAGGCACAGAAAAGCAGCTATGGCCTCTTTTCTATGGGGGCGGAGAAAGGTGGTACAAAGCGAAGCAACCAATGATACATTTATGCGTGGGTGAGAGCAACCAATAACAGAGTCCCAGGGGAGGGTTCAGTTTAAACTAACCAATGAGGCAACAAATAACAGAGAACTTTCTGGAACATATGCATAAGCAATGAGGCATTAACATAAACATGAATAAACATAGGGGGTTACACAACTTGGGGAGGAGAGAACATTAACCTATAACATAACTGCATTCAAACTAAGGAACAGAGGGATGCTGGGAGAGTGGAACATTCTCACTCTGACTGACCTCGGTGCTTGGGTCTTGCAGCCACCACTTGGTGGTTTGAGTGGCTCTGGCCATGTGCACTGCAACAACTGACAGTTCTTTACTCATCCCCACAGATCTCTTTCACTCTTTGCCTAATGTCTTGTCCATTAGGATGAATCATTCCTGAGCTTCAAAGTGATGCTTGAATATCACCCAGCTCTCTTGGATCTCTCTTCCCTCCAGGGCCTGTTCCCATGGGACTCTTCCAAGATCCCTGAGGAGGCAAAAGTTAGTTAGCTTCTGCTATAGCCATTAAAGATTCTGGAGATGAGTGACTGTTGTATCAGGACGTAACGATTTTATTTAAAACCTCCATTAAACCTTTCCAGCCTCTTCCACCTATTCCAAAGTAAGGCTTTGGAAGAAAAAAAAAAAAAATTAGCATATTAATATTTAGATAGGTTTTTTTAAAGGATATCCAATGAAACAAGTCTCCAAAATGGCAGAAAAAGGCTAGTTATCTAATTTAATATAGTTGTTCACCATTTAATGAAGAGGATTGTGTCAAAATTTTGCTAGAGTGCCAGAAGGCTGGACCTAAAGACCAAAAGAGACTTTCAAATGGGAAAGAAACACTGCTGACAAATACTTATATTGAAAAAATTATATATTGAAATGAAATATGAAAAAAAGGAATTTCCTCATTTCCCTGTCCTTCTCCTCTTGGTTTTGGGGTGAGGATTTTTGCTGGGTTTTTCTTGGGGACCCTTCTGCTCTACTAGAAAGTAAGACAGACATCTTTATTTGGCAACATTTATGCAACGCATTCAGTGTTGAGCAATTGCTAATCCCACTGAAGAAAACATAAACTCTCAGGCAGGCATACATATTTTCAGGCTTAAGGCCATGGTGATTTTTTTTCTCCCTGTATGCAGTTATGCAAATTTTTCATTCTACTTGTGTTGTGAGTCTTAAATTACTATCTAAGTAACGGCACTAGCGAAAGCAGACTAACGGTGTAGTCTGAAAGTCAATACTCCTACACTCTTCTGAGATTAAACCTCTGACTTGCAACAGACTGCAACCAAGCGGAATGAGAGAACAACTGGTCTTGTCAATGCTTATGGCTAACGACTCCTTCCATAAATGCTCACCATAACAGAATCATACTTTTAAAATTAGGGTAGAATAGTTTAGAAGGAGAGATACAGAGATTTGGGCTATTATAGGCAGAAAGTGGGCTAATTCGAAGGCACTGTTAGCACGAGGGAAAAAGCAAAACTAAAAGACAGAATTTATTCATTGCAGATTGTTTGCAAACAGAGCCTATGTACCCTTATTAATTGGGTAAACAAAACACCACTTTTGTTTTTTCCTACCTTTGGTAAAGTAAAAACACATGCATTTCACAGAATCACAGAATCACAGAATGTCTAGGTTGGAAGAGACCTTCAAGATCATCAAGTCCAACCAGTGCCCTAACACCTCAACTAAACCATGGCACCAAGTGCGACATCCAGTCTTTTTTTAAACACATCCAGGGATGGTGACTCCACCACCTCCCCGGGCAGTTCATTCCAGTACTTTATCACTCTTTCCATGAAAAACTTTTTCCTAATATCCAACCTGTATTTCCCATGACACAGCTTGAGACTGTGTCTTCTCGTTCTGTCAGTCGCTGCCTGGAGAAAGAGACCAACCCCCACCTGACTACAACCACCCTTCAGGAAGTTGTAGAGGGTGATAAGGTCACCTCTGAGTATCCTCTTCTCCAGGCTGAACAACCCCAGCTCCCTCAGCCGTTCCTCACAAGGCTTGTGTTCCAAGCCCCTCACCAGCCTTGTTGCCCTCCTCTGGACTCGCTCAAGCGTCTCCACGTCCTTCCTGAGCTGAGGGGCCCAGAACTGGACACAGCACTCGAAATGTGTACTCACCAGTGCTGAGTACATATTTAACAACACATTCTTTATTTTGACTCCTTGCTGTACCTATGGAATTATATGTGGTGAAATATCTCAATAAAAAGTAAATGTTCTCACTAATAATCACATACAGCTGCCAAATAATCTGTGATTTCCTCAGGTAGAGTTGTCTCAACAGTGCTGGGCCTGCACTATGGCCGAGCTCTGATAGCTGTGGGAAAATTCACCTATAATCTGCCAAACACTAAAGAATAACTTGACTTTGAACATAGTGGTAACCATTCATTCAAAATCATGGAACCAGTATCTACAATTTATTTTTAGACTCTTTGGACACTGAAGCTGCAGCAAGCAAAATCACATCGGTTCTCAAGCTGAGAATTTAGGTACTGCCTGAATGAAGTACAGCTGTGGCAACGTGGACCACCATGGATGCTGCAGAACTCACCTAAAAACCTGCTGAAATGGTGTTTACAAGCCAAACACATTAAACTGCTCAGTACATTTTTCTAAGGCTGGCAAGCTTCAAGGAGCAGTAATAACTAAGTTCATTGTCCTTAAAACCGAAGGCAGAGAAGTGGCAGCCTTTACTGCTGCCTTTCTGCTTAGTGCTGCAGGGATGCCAACACCAAGCCAACAAGTATCGCTCTGCCTGACAAGAAGATCTGCACACCTCCTGATCCCCCTTTTAGGGCTAGCCCAAAAGTATCCAGCAAAATGCATCATCTTAACTTTGCCATTAGAGGTAAACAGGTCTTGGCCAGCAATACTGGTGATACTGTGTAATACTTGAAATTAAAACCCCTAATTTGATATTTCAAACCCAGTAGTGGCTTCTTGGAGATGGATGAATCCTTAAAAATCACATTTATCATCCCCTAAAGCATCAAATTCAAGGAACAGTTTTTCCTTCCAGCTTTTTATAGTATAAAGAATAAATTGTATCTAGGAGGTTTGTAACTGTTTTTAATTCCAGCAAGTGCTTAGCTATGGGCATATTAAGAAACGCTAGCAGAGAAAATGCTTGACATTGTCTGAGAATGGCTCCTTAAGTTCCCAGAAAAGATGAAAGTTAAATAACCTTGCTTATATTAGCTCACATACACTTAATTTTATGGGTTAGGATGTGCATGATTAAGCCAAAGAAATTGTTATCTTCCCTTACATTTGTCATTATAACCTCAAAGGTAAAAAGCAGTCTTCTTTTAAATTACATTGGAAAGTTTAAACTCAATCTAATGTTAGGGTGAAAGGGAAATGGGGATGGGAAGTGTGGGGAGGAATTACTATTACCCAGCAGCTAGTCATTTAAGCAGATTCGTTAACAGGTCTCTGAAGAGTACTCCCAAGGTGGGAATTACTTGTTTCTAGTATTAGCTGGCAATGAATGAAGTGGACATTGATAGCAATGGTGAATAACAACTAATAATGCATCTCCATTAGCATCTTAGTTAAAATCAGGAATGTTTTTGGGAAGTGACTTCAGGTTGTTCCCACTTAAAACACTTGACATCTGAGTACAAATACATAAACTAGATGTCTTCTGAATGAAACCAAACTAGAAGAGGGGCTCCATGATCCCATCTAAAATTAATTTGATGATCCATTGTTAAGGAAACTTTATTCTCATTTGAATTTTACCCATACCTTCATTTTATAAATTTTCTTTTAAATATATATAATTTTTTTATCAACACGTTAAGCATTTGAAGTATGTGTTCTGAAAGATTTTTCCTCAAGTATCAGAGTTCCAAACCCTCAAAAACCTGAGGACATAGAAAATCTGTCTAAAATTCATTGAATACACCAGGAAGCTCTCTCACACTCTTTATACCCAGACCAGGTTGATATCAGTTTTTGTAGGAAAGCTAATGGATATATTTATTATAGTTTTCAAAATGTAGTATGAATTTCCTGTAGCATTTGAAGATCTGGATTGGATAGTACACATCAATCAGAACCTGCCCACTTCATAAGCTGCCCACATTCCTTCCTGCTACTGTCTGATCACAGATACCTGGGCATTAATTCTGTCAAGTTATTCTTCTTGTGCTGCCCATGTGTCCTGACTTTATTCTAGCTTTGGTAAAAGCTATGCCTCTCACATTCCTGGCCTGCTATTGTGGGGCTGAGGTTTGCTGGCAGCTGCTTCCTCTACCGTTCACTCATTCCTCTGCAAGGAATGGTTGATGCCAATTGGCTCAAAGGTGAGCCAAAATCATCTTTTTCTTAAATAGTTAAATTGGCTTTGATTATTGGAGTACAAGACTTCATAGCTAAAAGGGCTGGAGGCTGCAGAGCACACTTTGGTCCCAAAACCTACCAGTCCTCTGTCCTCAGAAGCCCCTGTTTCACACAGGTCTCTGGCGACCTTGCGTGCAACCGTTTCAGAAGGGGCCACAGCCATGAGCTCGCTTCTGACGTGCCAAAGAGTTGTGTGACCACCTGAGCCGCCAGCAAGGCTCAAGGTGCAGCTTCAGCATCAGAGCATGTGAAGGGAGCAGCTGCTTATTCAGCAGCAGCTGCAGAAGCAATAGATATGGAAGGAGCCAGTCAAGCTGCAAAAGAAGCTTCTGTTGTTTTAGCAGAAATCTGCAGGCTGATCTTTTCCTGTTTAGTGATACATGAGTAGTGGTATGGAAAAAGGGTATCAAGGGCATGGGAAAGAAATCACTTTAAAATCTCAAGATGTATTCCATGTTCTCTATGTCAATTTAATCTAAAATAACCATGATCTTTTTAAAACATACTCCTAAATGAAGAATGTAGACTGTTTCCTCTTCTGAGCTGAGTAAACACAATGCTCTACAGTAAGAGTTCCACACGTCATTGAGAGAGACAAGGCAATTTTAAGCATGGCATCTTCAGATACATTCTTTTTCTTCCCAAACCCAAAGACACAGAGTCTCCACCCCCACAACCCACAGTAAATCCAGGAAATTAAGTAGTCTGGAAGGTTTATTGATTATCTCTGTATAACAACTGGAATACTGTTAATCTTCTGTTCCTTAAGATTACATAAATTTTAAAAAAAAAAATCAAACCAAAGAAAACACACAACACACAAAACCTCCACACCCAGCCAAGAAGAAAAAAAGGCAGGTTTGTGTTACAAGAAAATACAGGTTGTTTTGTTTTGTTTTGTTTTGTTTTGTTTTGTTTTGTTTTGTTTTGTTTTGTTTTTAAACTAAAAAATGTAGAACAATTTCTTCATGGTCATCTATATAAATTAACTTTTGTTTATTGAAACAGTTTGATTCTAATCTTGGTTCAGCGATATTTGTAGGTTATACTGTTGTACATTTAACTACCAATGAATAATTCCAATCACTAAGTTACTCAAGGATATGGTCAAATAAAAGTGCAAAAAAATTCCTTCATTGCCTTGGTTTAACCAGTTTATTTTGTTCTTTACTTCTTGTTGAGACAATTTCTCTTCAAAGCCAAAAGATATTTATTTATCAGTCATATTACAATGTGTTCAAGTTAACTGAACAACAAAAGCTCACATGTCAGTAACTCGGGAGAAAATTAAATCTATTGGATTCCCGGCGGCAATTCAGAGTGTAAGGATCCCATTCAAGTTTACGACCATAACTGGGAAAACAGCAGATGACCAAGCACAGTCAGGATACACTAAAGGCAACATTTTCATATGTGGGAGGGCAATCTAATTTGTCTTTCCTTTTCATGACTTGCAAGCAGAGATGTATTTGCACAAAAATATGTGGGCATTTTAAAGCAATTAATTAAGCATTACATTTATAAGAAAAAAAATTATTTTTGGACATTATCTAGGCATCCAAAATGTAGTGTCATTTTTGTGTCTTCTAATTTGTCGACATAATTTATTTTGATTGTGCAATTAGGAAAGTAGATTAATTAATTTCTGTCTTACTAGAAGAAGCAAGGCAAATTCAGCAGCCAAGATGTCACAGCTATGAAGGAAAAAAGAAAGAAAAATCAGGACACAACACTGAAAAGAAAAGCTCCAGGCAAACAGAGCTTCTACATACCAATAGAGGCAAAATAAGAAGCCTGAATTTAGGGAGTAAAAGCTAGGCTAAAATGTGTCATTTAAAGTCTCCCTGTGAGAGAAAACACAGTTAATGTCAAATCTTATAAACGTGAATGTAAAAATAAAGGGGGGAAGATCATCTAGCTCAGAGCAACTTAGTGGCATTAGTGGTTCAGAAATGTTTTATGTGGTTCTCATTAGAGCTCACTGGAAGATTTACAGGTAAATATATTTTCATTAAATAAGTGTTTCACAGAAGCTGGAACATTTTACAATGGCATATTGATTTCAATATAGCAGTTTTCAGCTAAAGAAAGAGTAATAGACCAACAAATGCTCACAAGATCTGCAATCAAAAGACAAATTCTTCAGCACAATATAGGGGGAAAAATTAAATGTTTTGGTTTATCTCCGGTGCATAAGCTAAAATGAACTCCAAGACCTGGAACACAAAATAGTCATTCTTAAGCCCACACTGATTTCCCCCTTGATCCCCTTTCCTGCCATGAAAGTTATTGGCATTTCCAGCTCAGCTGATGAGGTACGCACCTATACCCAACAGCATTCCTGACAGTCAGGCTATTATCTTGAAGTCTTTTTGTATGGATCTGCTGCAAGGATTGTGTCACAGGAAAACACATACTTGCATGGAGTGCATTGGTCACTTTTGGAAGACCTTATCACACTGCCTGAAATGTGTCCTTGAGTCCTAAAATATGTAGCTTCTTCAAACAGGAAAGACTTAGGGAGATGCTTAGACAAGGCTATTCACTTTTCCAAGTTTATGAACATATTTCAGTCAAGAATATCCAATCTGTGATATGCGATAGGTTTCTCATAGTCGTCTCAGCTTCTATTGTAAAGATTCAGAGAGAATAGGATGGTACTCTAAAGATAAAAATCTTTAAGATAATATTGTCTGTAATGAATCAGTGCAAGTAGATGATCCCTATACACACATGTCCTGTAAAAGCTGCATAGAAAGCTTTCCTCCTCCCCTCCCAACACCTGACGCCCTTTTGCTGAAGCAATTTTCTTCCATGCTTCCCTGTTAACTCTTCCATCCATACCTCCTGTGTGGTAATCCCTTATAGCCTTTTAGACTGAATAACATCCTCTGTAAAACACCAGCATCATTACTTGTGCATGTTTGCGTCTGCAGCAATATTTAACCCAAAGTGATACCTCTGAGCCTCATGTCCTATTGTGTATGTTATTACAGTATAACTTTATAAATTGCTCTTACTAATGACAACATTTCTATCTTGAAATTGTGTTGACATATTAAAAGTACATCTAAACCAGATTTACACTGCTTTTAAAAAGAATATTGTTTTCAGTTGCTTGTTTACTCATGACAAGGACTAAATGCATTGCAGTATCTTCTCACTAAAAGCCTTACATAAGTCATCTGTAGAAAAGATTCCAGTATATAATAGTGTGATAAAGGTACTCAAGAGTAAAATTGTAAATAATTGACTTCTCTTTTTAAAAAATAAATTTGGAACTTACAGCCTTGGGCTAGACATCCTGTAATCCAGAGTCCTGCTTCAAGAAGAAACAGGTCACACAGGGGAAGAGAAGAAGGCTCAGGTACTTCAGGTGTCACTCTCTAGCAGCTCTCTGGAACAAAGCGTCATATTTTCTGACTTTCACCACAGCAGATGGGATCATAAACTATTGCATTAGATTCCTAAATTGACTTTTTCTTGTGAACCTCATTTCTGTGTGTTCAGACAGAGAATTAAACAAGCTATAGAAGTCATTGTGATTTGTGGGTTTATTGTGTTTAGTAGACACTGTGTCTTGTTGCTTATCTTGGGTCTGTACAACCTGAAAATTTGTGAAAAAAGTAGATACCTTTAAAATGTTTTGGATGAGTTTCAGAAGGGTGCTTTGTATGTTTTCAAATTGGTAACTCTAGAGAGAGACATATTTCAAAGCGCTTACCATGAAATTCTATGCACTAAGTTTAGACCAAGTTCCTACAGTTCAGTATGGCAACTAGCACATGTAATGGCAAAATAACAGAAAAAAGCAATGAAATGTCATGACATAATAAAGAGTGCTCTTGTTAGATCTTTATTGCTAAAATGTGGTCTTGACATTAAATGACCTAACATGGAAATCATCCCAACCAAAAAGAATTTTGATAATTTGTACGTAATTATGTTTAAATTGAAATGTGTGTTAATGTATAAAAACCAAACAACTTGTGTATTTCTGACTAGTCAAACAAGGTGCCTTCCTGAGTACTAAGCATGAGACAAACAGGTAGGTAAGGCTCTGAGACAGATTTTTACATTCACTGCCTTGGATGTCACTGACTACTTTGATGTCACTGTCTATAAAGCTAAAGTATTTAGGAATACGCAGAGAAACAAAGATGACTCAGTGACCGTCTGTCTGCCCTGTCGGGGCTGATCCAGTACAAGGCAGACTAAGTTCACAAGATGTATCTCTGCACTAACTTTCTACTGTAATTGGACTAATTCATCCTGCTCTGACCAGGCCTTGTTAGCTGCCGAGCAAGTAACTTCTCTAATATAATGATACAACTTCTTCATCAGAGGTGTCTGAGGTGCAACTTAGCACAAGGAAAGTGACAGTGCCCGCGCCCACCCGCACAAGCGGAGCTTTTTATACCCTGTTGCGGTCAGAACCATACACATTTTGTAGTGTAAGACAGACCTACCTAGAATCTGCTTTAGTATCATCACAACTTTTATTTTTATGAGTAGTACCACCCTGTGAGTCATCCTGTCAAATGGCCAGCATTTCAGAAAGCCCTAAGAGCACCTGAAATTGCACCGTTTGGCACTTGGCACTGACACCACCTCTTTTCTGTTTGTTTAGAACAGCTTCTTTTACATAATCTTCCAATTTTGAACATTTAGGGCAGAAGTGACTCATAGAATCACACTTTTCCTCCAGAAGTATCTGGTCCTACAAACTATATTTAGGCTTATCCCAGTGGAAACTATCAATGCAGTTGATCAGTTCCCTTTTGTCCTCTTTCTATCTGTGAGCACAATGAAGATGTGGGTCTTCAAAATAAACAAGGACAAGTACTGAATGCAAAGAAGAAATCAAAGATTTCCATACACTTCTTTCAAAACTTGTGCAGTTGTCCAGGTGTTCACAATACAGATCTTATTTGTTGAGGCAAATACATGAGACTATATTTTCAAGCTAATTCCAGCTCCACTAATTTAACCTTAGCACTGCTTATGAACCTCAACTTAAGACCTGGCTAACCACCAATGTCGTACTTGTGCACCCAACAAGTGCTACATATCAGCTATGGTTTCAAGATTCAGTTTTACAACCAATCATTATTTATGCCAAACAACAGGAAGCACAGCACTCCTCCTTACTACGTGAAACATAGTAAGCCCCTTCCAGACCTATAATACTTTGTCATGGTTTAACCCCACTCAGCAGCCATGCCCCATGCAGCCTCTTGCTCACTCCCCCACCCATGAGAACAGGGAGAGAATTGGTAAAGCAAAAGGCAAAAAGCTTGTGAGCTGAGATAAAGACAGAGTAATAGGGAAAGCAAAAGCCACACAACCAAAGTAAAATAAGGAATTGATTCACTGCTTCCCATGGGCAGGCAGGTGTTCGGACATCTCCAGGAAAGCAGGGACATGCATGATGATGACTTGGGAAGACAAATGCCATCATTCCAAACTTATCGCACTTCCTCCTTCTTCCCCCCACTTTGTACACTGAGCATGATGCCACATGTTCTGGATTATCCCTCTGGTCAGTTGGGGTCACCTGTCCTGGCTCTGTCTCCTCCCAAGCCCCTAAGCACCCCCAGTCCCCTCCCCAGTACCAAAAGCAGAAAAGGCCTTGGCTCTGTGCAAGCCCTGCTCAGCACTGACAAAAACATCTCTCTGTTATCACCCCTGTGTTCAGCACAAGTCCAAACCACAGCCCAATGCCAGCCACTGTGAAGAAAATTAACTCTACTCCCTCCAAAATCAGCACATCTGTGAAACAAACAATGGCCCAGTAAGTTCCAAGTTACCACACTCACATGCTGACAAGACAAAACAAAGTACAGGAAAGCTGGTAAAATCCAAACCGAAGTGGAGGGAGGACAGAAATACTTGAGGAAAAATGTGACCACTTGTGCTGCAGAAAGGAAATCCAATATGTGGCCTAAATTAAAATATCACTTTTAGTATTGCAGCTCATATGCACAACTGAGGTAAAAATATACCATGAAAGTGTTCAACAAGAAGAAAAGGCATGTTCATATTTAACCAGAGAGAAGTCTGTCAACAAGGAAAGCAAATTTCAGTGCAGGGAGAAAATGGCCATGTCTTTCTGCTGAAGAGAGAAAGGAGGAGGAGTGGAGGTAAATACATAAAAGAAGCAGAAAATTTAGCGTGGCACAACCATGAAAATTAATGCTTGAAGCAAAAAAGAGGGACAAAAAGGATCTGAAAAAATTCTGATAAGCTCAAGAGGAAGAGTTATAATAATGTACATGGAGGAGGAGAAAATAAGGGGCAGAACTATAATGTAAAGAATGCTAAGCTGGTAAATCCTACAACTTTTTTTATGACACAGGATACAGGAATAGATCATTTAGGATTCTTCCCAACCCTAGGAAAACAATGTCAAATGACAGTCATTTTATTTCACCTAAGAGAACACTGACATTAAAAGACACACAGAGACAGAAAAGCAATCTGAAGGAAATTACACGGGTTTTCAACATTAAAGGAATTATTTGTACAAGCTTTTGTACATAACATGGGGTAATTTCCTAACAGGAAAAAATTAAGTATGAAATGGTATCATAAATTGTTCATTTGCTACAAATCCAAAGTTGCTGTGGAAGAAGAATGAATCGTGGGCTGTTTTCTCCACAGTATGTTCTCTAAAACCTGAATAATGTAACAATTATTCAGGGCTAAAACGAAGGAAAGGCTTCAAAGTAACAAGGGAATTAGATAAAGTAGATTCTGCAACTCCAGAAAACAGAAGATGAGGTCTGTTTTGTCTACTAATGTAGAACCAGGTTTACTGACCAGGGTAATGTAATGTCAGCCATCTGTAGTGAGTAAGAAAGATTTCACACCAAGGTTAGTCCCCATATTTTACAAAATACAAAAATTTCCCTGGGGACCCTAACCCTCGATGTACCATCTCTACTTACGTTGAGAACTTGAGAACTTTTACAACAAAGTAAATCAAAAATCAAAATAAATTCGGTGTCAAGTTGTTATGGATAGGAGCAGGGGGAATTTTTCTTGTAAAGAGTCTAAAAATAAATTACAGATACCAGTTCCCTGATTTTGAAGGAATGGATATCACTGTGTTCAAAGTCAAAACTATTCTGCAGATGTCAAGATGGATGGGGGTAAGTGATAGACAACTGACTAAAGACACTGCTTTTCTATGGAGAGAGAAAGGAAGTGAGCACTATCTGGAGTCCTTACACTTCAGAGGCAGAAAATTGCAGAAGTCTATTTCTCCTGTAATGCACAAGTGCTATCATCTCAACTGTGAAGACACAGTTAAACACTCAGAACACTCTCTTTTTCAATTGCAAGGGCATCCTTTTACGAGGAAGAAAAATATTAATGCAATGGGGTCAGAGACAGAAGATGTGGAAAGTGGATGCTGGCCTCAGAAAATACAGCTTGTTTACCTTATGTATTGGAGCAATTTTCTTTCATACTGTTTACTAGGCAGGAAGAAAATCTGCTTTCCTCAGATACAATCAGATGGGCTCAAATATAAATTCGTTCAAGTCATTAAATCTCGTTGCATTGTGGGAAAAAACCCCAACACATTACTTTATTGCAATAATTTTTTTTCCAACATGGAGTAATGGAAGTATTAATTGCATATTCAAAAAGACTTAAATTGCTTTTCTACAAAAAAAAA
>VYXC01011669.1:393323-407176 GCA_013397175.1 Platysteira castanea | reverse complement strand
AGCATGCACTGGCCTGCTCAGTGGTTTAAGAACTTCACATTCCTGATTAGCTTCAAAATTCTGTGTCAAAACTCTGTATTTCTACTTCTTTTAGTGTTCAGTAAACCCTGAGATATGCTGACGAAACCTGAACCTCTGGGAAGATTTCAGCTGATTATCAGTGGGTTTGAATCAAGTATTTACAAGTAAACACCAAATTATCAAATGCTTAAATCATGATCAAATTCTTTACTTACAGTGTATATGAAACCTGTATTATATTGATCCCATTTAATTAGCTATCTTAAAACTGTCAAATCTTTTCCCATGAGAATCACTCTTTTAAAAATACTTCTTTCTGCATATAATTCAGCTATTCTGTTCTTATAAAATACTTGTTACTCAGTGTAATTCACCTCATCTTGAAACATAAGTAATTTGATTGATATTTTAGGGATAAAGTGAGTAACATTTCTTTTTGTTCCAGTTTTCAAACCAGTCATATTTTAAATAAAGATACGCCATAAAATAAAGTCTGGAAATCAAGTCTTTTAACATCTTGAATATTTAGAGTTCTGTGTTGGTATTTTTTTAAGGTAGAGATATATTTAACATTAATATTATTTACACTTACGTATTACATAAAAAAACAACAGCAGATTGCATTTGAGTGTAATCTACAGCCCTATCTCTTACAAAAAGGAGGTTGCTTGCATGAGAACCTCTTCTTCTTTATTAATTGTATGTGCTCCCCATAGCTGTAGCTGGATCATTTATTTATGCTCATATACATGAATTTTCTTTATGACTTTTATATGTAATTATTGTCCTACCAGACCTTTTATTTTTCTTACAGAAGGCAAATGTTCAGCACATCAATTATATGAGTCCTTGTTTTAAGCCTTCTGCACCTTAAAAGTTTGCCAGTTTATTGGTGTAGTATTTCTGAATATTTTCATTTGTAAAATTCTTCTCTTCTGCTCCTTCTCCTAGTCAATAATTTTTTCTTGGGATGCTAGTCATAACCAAAGAACTCCTTTTCTGTGACTAAACAGTAAAATTAGGGTAACATTAAAAATAATTATAAAATTCATGCACTATTCTGCTTCTTGCGCAACTGTGGACTAGTGGCAAAGGCCTAATTGCATGTAAACAAAGTTTTTGAGCTGCTACAACAAAACACAACATTATGACAAGACAATCAAGAGTACACTTCCATTGTGGTAAATATCTCTGCAAATCCCATGGAAAGATCCTGGCATTTGTGAGTGAGACACATCTATTGACGTATACTCAGTGGGGGTTTTTTTGGTACATTTAAAATAGAGAAATACACTTCAAATTCCAGTAATTATTTTCATCTTACAATATAATTCCCTGTTTTCCTCCCACAGAAGAGATAGAAAGATTCTGGAAAATCTGAAGCACAAGAAGTTGAATAAGTTACTTGTTTTCTAATGGCTTCTGGTTTGTGGAAATGTTCAGAACACAGGGACTACTGTGACTGATTAACAAAGAAATTAATTTTTCAATATACATCCATATCTTCAGTCCTTAGGTCTGACTTTCAGGTCATCCACCTGAAAATATACTGCAAACAAAATAATTTCCAAGCAGACAAGAAAATACAATTACGGGGTTTTTTTACTTTTTTGGTTTTTAAGATAGCAGTGTTTGTTGTTAGACTGTTTTACATTCTAATACTTCAGTTCTCCACAGTGTCTTCAGCTTCACTATTAAATATTGACTTCTGAAGTCATGTTATCAGTCTTTAGTTAGATTTTTGCAATAAATATGCAATATTTGCCTTAAGTATATCCTACGGCAGTTTTGGTAAAAACAAGCCTGTTGGAGGATGAAACAAGCATCCCTGCTCCTTAAATAGGCAACCATTACTACTTTTCCTAGTGAAAAAACAAAATACTTTATTGACCTCCATTCATAGTAGAGAGTGGGTTCATGCATGGATTTGAAGCACTTATTTATTCATTTCCAAAAGAATTAGTAAGTCTTCAATTTATTGCTCCTATTGCTTCTCTTACAGAAAATACTGAACTCATGTATTATACCCATTAGCCTAAAAGTCCTCGGAGCAACAAAAGACTTTTACAGAAAAAGGGTCATAAATTAAATTAAAATCTGCTAACAATTTACCTCTTTCATTTTCATTGATTTAAACACATACTGACGGTTATTCTTTTCTGTAAGATGGTGAACTTGAAAGACCTCCCAGGATAAAGGTATAACCTGATATATAGAAAGCTTAAGCAACTTTTCCTCATATTTACCAAAGTTGAACACTTTTTCCCCTTTTCTTTGATTTTAGTTCCAACAGACAGTGTCAGAATACAGAATATGAAGCTTATTGAGCTTCTCAGATTAGTGCTGCAGAAACTGCTTCTAATCCTCCATCATCATCAAACTGACTAGTCTGACACTGTCAGTGCTGAGCGCTGCATGTACCAGCAAACTTTGGAGGGTGAAAAAATATTTCATTCTAATCTAAAAGAAACTTATCCCGTACTGCATAGTCCTCGCCTGTATCTCCTCAGAGAAGATACAGAGAAGAGGAAATTATCTAAAAATCTATATTTGATTGAAAAAGAGATGTTCGAAAAATGTTTTGATGCATTATCCATTTCTGAACCACTATTTTATATGATAAAGCCAGCATATATATTTTATACCGTTGTTCAGCAAAGATACGTATTTGTTAAATAGGAAGTATTTGCACATTCCAAGAACATGGGTTCAAGCCAGGATTCTGAATCCAAACAGATGGCAGGTAACAAAGGCTAGTTGGAACAAGGCTGTTGATGGCAAAACCCAAAGGCTTTATTGGCAGGGTTATGCACTAAAAAATTTCCAAGCTTATGCTGAGTTTATATTACAAACTAAGAGATTCCTCTTATCAACCTCCACTGAAACTGCTAAATTCTCCTCCGAGGAGCTACCCATTGCAGTGCATTATTTTATCAACCCTAGGGCTAATTTGAAAAAAGAACGAAGTACCAAAACCTAAATGAAAATAACACATACCTGAAAAACCTTTTAAAGTATAGATTTCCTCATCTGTTCTACCAGACAGCACCCACCTACATTCCCCATGTTGAATACAGTCACCTTTTAAGTTCCTAGAAAACCTAAGCACTGTTGATTTAGGACCTCCTGGATTTAAACTAAGCCCTAACTAACAAAACATTGTAAAGAGTTGGTGCTCCTCTTTTCTGAAAAAAGTCAAAATATCCATCAGAAGACGAACCTTCATTGATGCTGCCCGGTGTCGTACCCTCGGGAGGAGGGGACGCAGCATCCTTCCTGCAGACGTCCCAGGAGAGGGCGTCTCCGGCAGGGTATCTATGGAAGGGGGACTCACTGGCTGGCTCCTCGTAGGAGGAAGCACATCCAGACCTGCTCAGTGGTTGGAGTCAGCGTCGCCCAGGGGTAAAGAACTGAAAGAGGGGTCTTTGTATGGGTTCCAGGAGATTTATTCTCTTGAAGGGTTGAGGGACAAAGACCAGGAAAATGCTAGTGTCCAGGGATTTTATAGGGTGGTGGAGTGGGGCAGAGAGAATGGGGGTAACCAATGATATACAAGTAAAGGGGAGGATACAACTAAACCATAACCTATAGGAACAACAGGGGGACGGGAGTTACAATAGGGAGCCAATATAGAACTGAGTAACAAAGAACTTTCCAGACGACGGGGAGGCGGTTTGGGCCAAGGTGCCATGCAGGGGGATGCAGCTTAGATTTCTGTGCCACCCATCAACCTGCTCTCAGACTCGCTGTCCTGGGCGAGGAAATCGACCCACTGGATGGTCCTGGCCTGACTGATGTTCGACTGCCACAGCCCAGGAGTGGGCTGGGTCACTGCAACACTTCATACCATTTTTCTAGATGCTCTGTTGTCATGAGAGAATTTAGGAGTGAGGAAGCTGCAAGAACAGAATCACACCAACCAGAGACATAGATTTTATTTTCAAAATAATGCAGCCGATAACAGGTAATCAGTGGTTGTATCTTTACGTTAGTAATGACAAGAGGGGGTTAACTTAACAGTTGTGCTATGATATAACTCACAGAATAAAAAGAGAAAGCTGTCATTTATTGACACTTTTTACATATGTTTTGTGCTAGTTTTTGAGGCATTACTTGTTTCAGACATGGCAACAAATTAGGCTGTAGACTTGTCTAGTAATACTGTGATTTGCATTCTTCAACAAGATGCCTTGAAAAGTAGAAACATTAATAATAATAAATACAGAGCAGATTATTTCATCAGTCCCCCTCTGAAAAGTCAGATTTCAGCAATAACATACTGACTGATGGCATTAGTCCTCTAGATAAACAGCCAATAAATAGTCATTGTTGACTGTACTGTTCATTTCTACATTAGAGAGAAGATTCCACTACAGAGTAAGACCAGTTACTTTGCAGAGACATCTCCCATGTTTCAGAGTCCTGAGGACATGTTTAGGACTAGGCCAGAAGCAAATTACAGGATAACCCTTCATCGCTTTTAATCTCCCATTGCTTGGATGTCTTTCTGTAGATTTTGGAAAAGATGGCAAGAAGCTTCACGGCAGGATTTAGAAACTGATGTAGACTGCAAGACTCATGAGACAGTGACTCTGTCACCTCTGAGCTCTCTTTCAGATTAACATAGTGGCTAGTGATGGCTGCTGATGATCCATGAAGTCATCTGAAAGGAGCTATTGGGCTGCTTCTCCAAAGTTGCTGGAAGAAATCTCATCACAAATGCCACCCGAGTTTTCTACAGGAAACTGAAGTTGAAAAGAAGAGGAGATTACGCTAGTTCTGAGTGAAGAATCCTGTTTCATGTATCTTTGCAATGCTACGGTCCTTTTAGAGCAGGAAATATGGGGGTTTTTTCTTAGTTTGGGGTTTTGGAGATGAAAAAATTCTTAGTGAACAAACGGCCTGATGAATACCAAGTACACTGCAGCATATGACCATGCTCTGTGTAAGCCAAATGTGCTTTTTAAACTGAGGAATCTAGGAATATAGGAGATGCAGATTGTAACTTCCCTGGAGTCACTAGGTGATTTTCGGTAGGCAGAAACCACTGCTGAAATATTCACTCACAGACGGCAAAACAAAATGACTAGCAAACAAACAAATGTAAGTCAGGACTTTCTCTCCAGCAAATACTAGATTTTGCAAGACTCACTTGAATACTATTATCCAAAAGGAGTCACCCTCACTGAAAGAGTCAGTAGCAGCAAAAATTACAAATGAAGCAAAGAACAGTTTTGTTCTAAATCCATCCCTGGTGTCAGCTCAGTGATGTAAAAAATTTCACTGATTCTTTTACCAAATCAGTTTCATGCTGAAAAATACTGATATTTCATGGTTTGCAGAAAATGCACACAATTTGCTTTGGCAGTTGCATCACCTCTTATTTAGGTGTATGAAGGTTTTCGTAACAAAATCTGTATTGCACAGAAGTGGCATAGGCAACTAAAATCAGTAAAGACAAAAATTTGATCTTATGAACTGAAAAATTCACATACATACACAGAATCACATTCCACAGGAGAAGAGGAAACCTGTAGACAATGTATATAAACAAAACATTAAACTAGCATATTACCATGCCGGAGACTAAGCAGATATGAAAATAAATATTTTTATTTTTCCCTGCTAAAATGGCATTATAAACTGTGCAAAAAAGATCTCAAGGACTCTAAAACACAATCACACATGCTAAGGTACTAGATAAATAAAAAATGTCAGTTGCAATATCATCTATGGCAGTAGCAGGTCTTGACTTTGTACCATGGCAAAAAGGTATATCTTGACAGATAAAACTGTCAGGAGTAAAAAATACTGAATATTTTGTTTAATTAGAATTTGAGGAAGTTTCCCCCCCAGAATAGGGGCCCTGGGATGGGAACATCCCCTGGGACATAGAGGTTTTTCCCTGCTCTCTGGTCACGTGTACCCAAATCCTGTCCCCATCGGCCTATTCATGTTTCCCCGCACAAAGAACTCCGTGGGTTTCCCACAGGTCTTCAGTCTGGTCCAGGCTCCCCAGCCAGGAGGACCTGGGAGAAATAAAGATCTATGAACACCCATGAAATATCATTTCCCTGATTCCTCCACAGGCCAAAACTGTCTTCAGAAGGTTGCACCTGACCGCAACAAGAATTAGTATCTTGATGTGACATTTCACTTTTCATCCATACTAAAAGGATGCTTAAAATTTACATTTTAAAGATAAAACACCATTCACTAGTACCATCAGTTAGCTGTTAAGATGGCAGTGTAGAGGATGGGTTCAGAGACCAGCAAGTTCAGAGCCTGAGCCTCCATAGCCAGATGTTCTGGTCATGTTCAGTGCATTTTTCGAACAGTTTCCATTTCATATATCTCCTGTGTTTAAACAGCAGGGCACTCTGGAGCAAAGTGAGACATTTCCCAAGAGTTCTCTGGTAGGGACAGAGCAGAAATTAAAACAATTTTCTTTTGAAGTGAAAGCCCAAAAGGAGTTTGCTGAGCCTTTCTGTTTCTCTTTAGATATTTATGTCCTTCTTTGGGAGGAGACTGCATGCACACAAAAATGCATTTCTTCACACTGTGGAAAACAAGCTAATTTGACACTGGTTATTCTTATGAGCATAC
This sequence comes from Platysteira castanea, assembly GCA_013397175.1. NCBI lineage: Eukaryota > Metazoa > Chordata > Aves > Passeriformes > Platysteira > Platysteira castanea. Next base: position 400,549 of record VYXC01011669.1, on the reverse strand, counting down.
CAAGGAATATCACCAAGTAGCACTAGAATATAGCCTTTAATCACATGGGGGAAGTAGTGTGTCCCCTAAGAAAGGAGAAACTCATAGACTTCAAATAATGTTTACATCTGACCTCCTGCATAATAGAAACCATAAATGTCATCCAGCAGCTCCCACATCAACATCATAATTTTTGTTTCAGTTGCAACCTTTGCTTTATGAATGCTTTTTCATCTTGATTTAGAGATCTCTTGCGCAATGTCAGAATGCATGGTAATAGGGACTTAATCAGGACTGAACAGTCAGCAATTACTCACTCCTGGCTCAGGAAGAGCCAAAATAATATGTCCATGATCTCAAGCAGTACGTCTTAGCACAGTCAAAAGAGGAAAGACTACCCAGTACAGTGACATCTGTTCTCTGACTGACTTTAAAGAGCACCATACACAGAAAAGCCTTGAAATCCAATACACAAGGTTGTTTTTTTGGCAAGAAATAAAAAACTAGCTTTTCTAATTATGGTGTTTCAAATTTCTGCCTCTCCTTTGAATAAACACAGCAGAAAGCCCACCACAGTTAACACTAACTTAAACTTCTTGGTCTCTCCACTGTGCCACAGATTTTATAAAACTATTTATAACGAAATTATTTTCCATTTCAGCATAGATATTTAAAACAATATGGGGGCTATGCCATCCTTCTGCCTGACTCAAAACCATGGGAGAACTAACATACTTTGTTTAATATAGAGTGCCCATATTTTAAGCAGGCTTCAAGATACATTCCATGTAGACTCAATACACTGTTAGTGAAAAGACAATTTTAATATGGGAGATAAAATACCTTCATCAACTAGTCCCCTCCATAACCTTTAACCACTGAAATTCCTTCAAGATATTATGTAGTTTAGAGGCTAATTAATACTTTGTAAAAACCGGGACTCTTACAGACCTAAAGATGCCATATACAGATGGCTGCTCCAGTATTTATGAAATTTTTGTCTATGCTTTGGATGTGAGCAATTGAAAAAAAAAAAGGTGGTACAACAACTACTTAAATGAGTCCTTCGTCTTCTATAAGGCTGATTGAAAACAGGGAAGATAAAATAACTTCGGGAAGAATTGCTTTGTAAAAATCTGCAATATTACTTGTATGTCACGTGAGTTACAGCTCAATATAGCTGAAATGGCATTTCCATTACAAGATGCTGCTTTCAAATACTGGTAGTTTTCATAGAAGGAGATAGAAAATATGGCTAAAAATTCAGTACATGTTTATGATTTGCATGCAAGTTTTTAAGACTTCTCTATATTTCCTGGTCTAAGAACATCTCATACAAATTAGTCTGTAGTTTAAAATTCCATAAATGGGGTTCAAAAGGCTGTAAACACACTAAGTCATATTACATTCCAGGAATGTGAGACTACTGTTCAAATGAAAACGGATGGAAATAATATCTATTTCCTTTCATCCAATTATTTATTATAATCTCCCTAAGTGTCCTTCCTGAGAAGACAGAAGAATTTTTCCTTCTGGAAACAGACAAAATCCATGTTGTCATATTTTCACTGAGTTTTCCTGAAACAGCTTTTAAACTGGGACCATAAACAAGGCTTTTATAATGAAGTGAGGAAAAATTTGCCTAGGTCTGACTTTAATTTCATGATTCTCCAGCTGTCTAAATCCTACTGATATGAAGAATTGTCCATATGACAGAGGCACAAGCAGAATTGGTTTTTTCATGCTTTTAGAAAGATGCGGTGGATATATTGGGTTTACACGGCAAAATTAGTAGTGTGGGTGCTACAGGTGTGCCTTCTGTGACAAGATGCCAGTAGCGTCCACCACTTCATATGGAGACAGTTTCCTCCTGAAGCAGAGGAAGAACATGAGAAGGAAGGAGTGAAAGAGATAATACGGAGTGAGCTGACCAAAGCCCTCATTCTGTATTTCCTTGCACCACTTGGGGAGGAGGTAGAGAATTTGGGAGTGAAGTTGAGTTCATGAAAAAGGGAGGGGTGCAGGAAAGCCTTTGAATACTCATTTTCATTTCTCTTTATCCTACTCTAACTTTTTATTGGCAATTAATTAAATTAATTTCCCCAAGCTGAGTCTGTTTTGCCTATGACAGTCATAGCTGAGTGGTCCTGCCCTGCCCTTGTCTTGGCACATGAGCTTTTTGTCATGTGTTCTCTCCCCTGTCCAGCTGCAGAGCCAAAGAGACAGAGAGGCTTTGGTGGGTTTAGGCATCCAGCAGGGCCAGCCCCCGTCAGCACTCTGCAGCACTTATAAAGGATAAGAACAGGTAGGCTATAGCAAGCATTTTCGAGTGTATTAAGTCGGGGTTGGACACAAAACTGCCTACATGAGACAGTAAATGGAAAGCATCTATACCTTGTGCTGCATCTCCCTGTCACTGTGAAGCTCTATACCTACTACCACTGCTAAAGCTAATGTTAATGTGGGAGCCTGTGAGTTTAGCGTGCAAGAGCTGGACTGTGAAGTCAGAAAGTTGGTTTTCACATCCAATTTGAAAATTAGTTTGTATAAACTAAAATTGTACAGCAGAGAGCTGGCTGTGAGTAATTATCATACTATAAATCCTTGTCTTTTACAATTTGTTTTACTCAAAGTTCTATAAAGGGGATTTAAATACGTACATCAACACTTCGGTCTATATTTCCCAGCCAAATATTAGCAAGCCTCAATACAGCTTTAGCGACATCCCACAGCTGTGGGCGATAGAATACCAGTATAAACATTTCACATGTCTGAATTACATACATGTAGTAAAAGTGAAGCTGATTAATTTAGGCTATTTAAGATAAGTTAAGCACAACTCTCTATATTCATCTCTGTGCTAGAAATGTCTTTTCTACATATACAGGGTCAAAAAATTTGAATTTTCACTTTTCTTCTTTTACAACTCATCCAGTCTATTTTAATTAATGCCCTAAGTGACCTGAGCCCTGAAGAAAAGGTTTCAAACAGAAATTCATTGAGGGAAAGAGAATGCAAGAGGCATGCTTTATTTATAACAGTACATTCACGAGTATCACCAAGTAGGTCACCGACCTTTTTGCATGGCAATCTAAAAATACACATGTGCTTACAAACCTGAGCAAATAAGGACACAGCTAATATTACTGCTTCTTCCTTTACTCCAACATTTGTCAGCACAGCAGTCTACAAACTCTGGCCATGACCAAAAGCAGTTCCAAATTTCTCAGATTTCTCTCTCTAGCAATAAAACAGAGATTTATGTGGTTAAACCTACAGAAGAAAAAGAAATAAAATCATCCCAGATGACTAAATCACAGTTTCTAGTGGGTAGCTTAGTAACTGAACTCTTTATCCCCTGAAGGACTACTCAAACCAATTGTTTTCATTTTCTTGACATCCTGTCAGTGTAACATAACTGGATGTGCTGCTCTGCTTGTTATTTTCTGGGGTGAAAATTACTGTCTTTGCTGAGCAATCTTAAGAGGTATTGAATAGTAAGTTAGAGGAATATACCCAGCCATGTGATCTTCCACAAAAGAACATTTGCTCTTAAGCCCACTTGCAAACCACAGAAGCTCTCAGGAGCTAGGCCACTAATGTGGGTGGAACTATGACATGTTCTCTTTACGGTCTCTGAAAAAAAGATTAATTTTATGAAATTTTAGCACTTTTTTGAGGCTGATCCCTTAAGAATTCGTGATTTTCTTAGTGCACAAAGTAGCTGCTCAACTGTTAATACCTTGCCATGTCTATGCATTCATTGTCCCTGTACTGCCAAGGATGTGGCAGTCATTGTGATATTAAAGACTTCAGGAAAAGGCAAGAATATTTGGGATACTGGCACTGCAGTGCATTAAAACATTACAACACCTAGACCTTCAATTCAGGCCCAGTGAGCTAGAATTTTTGGCTTAAGGGAACACAGGTTAAATGCTCTCACTCTAGCCCCTAGTGGACATTAATCCACACCACAAAATCATCATGGAATTTGTCAGAGTAGTTACATTTTCTTCAAAACATAATCTAAGACTAGTGAGTTCTGAGCATGGTGCTGCACAGGAATCGCTGTTTCTTTTCATAAAGAGTTTGCATGATGTTTGATGTTGACATCTGTCAGGGTTTGATGCTGGCTAAGCAACAGGCACCCACAAAAAACTATTTGCTTCTTTTCCTCTGCTATAGCTAATCAGAGGAGGGGAAATTAAAACCAAAATTTNTGAGGTGTAGTTTTTTAAGGATGAGCTGTTTTAGTTTGGAAGCAAGGGTCCTCTTTCTCTATCTTTTCCCTCTCTGTTCGAGTTTCTCACTAGGTGACAGCTTTTCAGGATCTACTCACTCCAGCGTGAGTACTTGTTCTCACAGGCTGCAAGTGGATCTCTCCATCCTCCCATGCACTTCAAACTGTTTCCCTGTAATTCATGTTGTATTATAGTCCTCACCATGGCTTTGTAGAAAAATCTCAGCTCTGACACCCAGACCACATCCTCCCTCTCCTTCTTTTCACTGACCTCACTTCCTCCCTTTTCTCTGGCTTGGAAGAAAAATGTTGTCCATAGGTATTATTGTTCTCAAGTTCTACTAGCTGAAAAGTTCTAATACAGCTTCACTGCACTGAAAAGGTTGATCTTGTCTGTGCCCCATGTCATGGAATTGTTTGCTGCATTTTCGTTGCTGGCCGTGCGGTCTCTGCCAGCACCACGTGGGCGGCCCTGGCTGCATGGTCGCGGGTTCGGGAGGGCCCTGGCCACGCAGCCCCCAGGGGCCCCATCCCACCTCGCCACCCCTCAGGAGAAGAAAGAGAGCTTACCGCAGTTTTTCCTTTCTTAAATATGTCATCACAGAGGCGTTACCAACTTGTCTAATTGGGATAGTGACCTGCCTATCATCAGAGCCTTCAGCAATTGGCTCTGTGCTGGACATAGAAGTTTTGAGCAGCTTTTCTCCTGCCCCCACCAAGAACCAGGCTGTGTTAAACCAACACAACATCTTTCGTTCCAAGCATTGTTACTAGATACTAATATTCATTCACATACTTGCCTGTAAAAGTGGTAAGAGAATTCTAAAGGGGATTAACATGAAACTTATGTACATTACCAGCAAACCAGAACTGCTTGTAATGAGTGTAGAGGTGCAGTCTATTGTGCCTTAATATTAAAGCTACAGTCCCCCAGAGATGTTATTTGGATCTCAGAATCCTGCTAGAAAAAGATTTCTACTCTGGTTCCTCCTTACTCCCATGGGATGGTAAGTTACTGCTAACCTAACAGTGCACACTTCCCCACTTATTTGTTCAGTAGTAGCTCTACTGCAAAGATCAATAGAAAAGCAGCTGCATAGAGTGCATTTACTCGTCCATTTCCTAGCCCCTATTCTGGTAAAACAACCACGGAGTGAAGATTCCAGCTTCCTCCAAAGTGACAAGACCAAATAACTTCTCAAAAGATGAAAGATGGCTGTCACAGCACATTATGTCCTTGAAATGACAGAACAGCCCAAACAAGAATTTAACCATTTCCTTCTATGTAATTCTTACTTATGAGAGAAGGACTGGGGAAAAATTAGCACCTTATTCTATAAATTGCTAAAAGTATCCCTTTTTATAAAAAAAAGTACTAATGGGGGTAAATTAAGTCTGGAATTTATGCTGAGAACTCATTAAGCAATGGCTCTAAGAGTATTCCACCTACTTGTCCTGTAGTACATCAACACAGTTCAGGAGTTGCACAGTATCATTATAACCTCAAAACAAGGAATCTGACAAGCTTTCCAACAACACAGTTGTAACTGGATTGCTTTTAATAGCAAGAATTTACAAAAATATTATGTGTGCTACATGCAGAGACAACTAGAAGTCCAATTGTGTAAAGTCCAGTAATGTGAAACTAAGCCAGACTATAGTATACAACCTGTCAGAGACACAGCAGTGGCCCCTGAGGCTGAAAGAGATCTGGAAAGCCCAGGAATGGATGGTACTAGGAGCCTGAGGACCTGTCACACATGTGATGACATACTGGTGTGTAACAACCTAAAGAAGCTGCACTTAAGAGATAGCACAGGCAGAGCTGCCTTAAAAAGAGTATTGATTACAACAAGAACAGTCAGTGAAGCAGTTGCCACACCTCAGAAAGAAAATAAGCAGAGCTAATTACTCTAGCACCCTGTACTGTATGGCTGCTTTCCTAACTACTGCCTTTTCAATGTTGAAGTGATATTGTATTTTAGTAGTTGGTTTAGTGTGTACCTAATTCTGCCTAGTAAGTCTGGCTGCCTACCTTTTTGGACTAGCTATTAGATTTTAATACCACAGGGTCCATCCATATGTCCACCTGAGCTGAAGGAAGCATTGTATCTGGAGATGTGGTATATGTGCAGCAGCGCAAATACTTGCAGCTTTTAGAACCGGTGGACCTTAACCACTGTACATAGTCTTTGTTGTCTGATGGGAGAATGTTCGCCGTTTTTGTACTAGATACCATGAGGTCTGGTGGAAAAGCTCCTAATATCCCACCATTTAAGAGAAAGGTGGGGAGCATGAGGTCAGCTCTTAGAAAGATCTTGGATGTAAGGCTTGAAACCATGGAGACGATGACTGCTGCAGACAAACAGAAGTAGAGGCAGTCCGCCAACCAGAGAAAGCATAACTACACTGTGAGGAGCCAATTTAATCCTGGTTTCTGTCTAAAAACTAGTTGTCAGAGGCATGTGCGCGAGGTGGTGCACATGTGCCACATTCGGGAGGCAGCTAGGAGAAGATGGAGGAAAGCCTTGTCTCTGGAGAGACTTTGCCTGGCGACCATTTCACACCGCACCTGGGCCAGGCAGTCAGCAGGGGAACACCGAAGCCACTGCCCCCCAGAGAGGNTTTGCGGGACACCAGCTGACCTCCAAGCTCCATGTGTAGCCTGTGTCCTGCCCTACCTGCTCTTCCGTCCCAGTTGCCACCTGTCCTGCCTCCCCGGCTGCCACCCTGTCCCTTTGTCCCTGTGTCCTTGCCTGAGCCACCCGCGTCCAACCCTGCCTGCCTCCAATCCAGCCTGCTGCCACAATCCTCGCTGCGACCCTGTCCAGGGTCCCACACCTCCTGCCCGATCCGCACTCACCTCGTGTCCGGCTGCCTGTCGCTGCGGGAGCTGTGTCTGTGGGGCCGCACGTCTCCAAGAGCTGCGCAGGCTCCCCGGCAGGCAGCGTGCACACTCCACCCTGCCACATGGATGTCGACAGCACCCCCTGATCCCCTGGTGGTA